>PVJH01002987.1:0-94346 GCA_004026705.1 Nesogale talazaci
GCCCCCCAACTGTTTATTGGCAAATAATTTACATATCACACAGTGCAATAGTTCAATCATAATCTACGGCCTTTGTACTGATTTGCAACACCTTCTCATCACTTGACATCTCTGAATAGCATAGAGGCAATGGGTTGTAGCTGAGAGAAGGAAGAGACCTCACTATTGAACATACAAGAGAGAAGAGGCCTTCAACTGAGATAAGGCGAACATAGGCAGAGCATGGGATTTGGTGTGAGGCAGGGCATATGTTTTGGGGCATATGCCTTCATGGTCATATATTTTTGAGTGCTGACCAGTATGAAAAAGTTACAGGTGATTTGATCTTGTTGCAAATTAATATTTTATTTGGTTAAACGAGAATAGGATAAATTAATAGTATGAGGTATTAATATAGTGAAATTGGTTACCATGATGCAAACTAATCATAGTACTTAGAGTTCTTCCTGCCCTTAATAGTGGCGGCAATCATAGTAGTTATAAAACTAAAATCAAATTTATTTCCATCAATTTGATGTCAACTTATAACAACCCTATATAGAAAAGGTAGAACTTTCCCTGCGTATTTCTGAGACTATAACTCTTTTCAGGAATAGAAACCTCATCTTTTCCCCACAGAGAAAAAATATATAAAATTCAAACTGCTGATCTTACAGTTAGCAGGGTAAATACTACTCCATCAAGGTCCCTTAGTAGTATGTAAAGTAGTTATAAATTGCAGTTGTAGTCATCAGTGCAAATCCCCATAGATGGCAAACCCATTGAATCAGAAACAAATGTGGAGACCAGTAATCCACAGTTCCACTAGCCGCCCAGGTGCTTTTGATGCATAATTAACTTTGAGAATGAGTCCTTTGGAACATGATTAGTCTGAGATGATGCAGAGAAGCTAGAGGAACATGATATATGAGGAAATGCCAGCACTGAAGATGCAGATGTCACTTAAAGGGCTGGAACTCTTTGTATCTGATGTCTACTGGCTTCCAGTTAGTGGCTTGATTTTAATGAACAGCTTTCCAATCTCAGTATCGTTTGTCAAGTTTCCAACTCCAACTCTTGTAATTGACCTACTCTGCAGAGCAATGCCAGTTTCTCCCCATCTCCCCCCTGCGTTGTTCTTCTAGGACTTTCATCTTGGAGGCTCCTGAGGGAAGGCAATTTGTCTGGCACAATTTCATCTAAAAATATCATGTACGTATACAAAGCTTTATAAATAGTAAATGTGGGCAGGGATAGCTCAGAAGCCAGTCCTTAATAGAAGTAATCCCTGGTCATTAAATATAAAGCAGTGGTTACTATTCTGTGTCTGTGCTAGTAAAGATCTTCTCATTTCAAAAATGAATTTCGTCTTGTGTCAATTGTGTTTGTGTGTAAAACATGTGGGGCTGAAGAGGGTGAAATAAAATATTAAATTATTTTTTATTTTCTCTACCTTATTTCTTTAGGGAGTTTTAGTGATCCTGTGATAGAAAAGGGGAAATAATGAGAGATTTCTTTAGGTTAACTTATCAGAGACTGAGAATAAATCAGTATTAAGTCTAGTCGCAAAGGATCAGCCCAGCTGGTCATGGCTATCAGAATCAGTGGTGCAGAACTGTAAGATAAATAAATTTGCCATGGCTTGTTTGGGTGCAGGGTTCATCTGGATTTTAAACCAGTGCTGACTATCGTGTAACCTCTTTGAATCCACGTTTAATAGAAAATCCATCTTGAGGGACTTGAAAACTGTGACATCCATCACTTGTAAATGTGAGGTAATTTTGATGTATGATATTTCTTTGTATGCTTTTCCTTTTGTTTTATAATGTATATATTGCATGCATATATGCATGTCCTCTGAAAGATTTAGGACCGCATATAAAATTAGGTCAATAAAACTCACATCCTTTATTACCAAATGATTATATATTTGAAAATTATTAGAGTAAAATGGTTTATGGTTTTTAAATAATCTGTGATGTGAAGTTATAAATTTTTATATTAAAATAAAATTATTTGGTTGTTTTATCTGTTTAAAATTAAAATGGGAAGTTTTTAAAGCATAGTGTGGAAGTTTTCATTAATTGTTCTAAAGTTAGAACTCTGCTTATTCCAATTTCAAATGCATGAAAAAAATCAAGAACACAAAACTTGTGGCAGTAATTATATCTTGGTGGAAAGAAAATGTATAATATTTGCACATATACATGTATGTTTACTTCTGATAATCAAACATTATCCAATACAATGCCAATATTATAAACATGCAATAAAATTACTTACGTACATATATGTACCTTCTAGTACAAGTTTGAATAGTCAAATTAGAGTCTATAAAATTCATACTGAAACAAATGTTCAAAGCCATATGTACACACCTCCACACTCATGCCAAAAATGTATTTACAAGATACATCTTGCTAATTAAATAAAGAGAGCAGAAGTCAACTATGGTGTGTAACAGATGAGAGAGTCAAAACTCCGCTAATGGCTTGTATGATCTTGGACTGGTAAATAGTGGGGGCTGAAGCAGTAGTTCAACATCTTAAGTTCATGAGCATCGCCATTCATGGGCATGTGGTCTGCCGGCACACAAAACATTTGCTCTTTTTAAAAAGTGAACAGAATTGGACATTGCCTTTCTTTAGGGCAGTTCTACTGGGGTCTAACACGGACCAGCCACAAACCAAACCTGCTGCCACTGAGTCCATTCCGAATCATGGTGACCCTAAAGGGCAGATGGAAGCAGTCCTGCAGGGTGTTCAAAGCTAGAGATCTTCCCGGAAACAGACGGCTGTGCTTTCATGGGAGGAGCTGCAGTCAAGCACTTAAGTACTGGATCACACAGGGACCAGAAATTCTATAGTAACAGCTCACGCGATGTACTCTTGGGCATAGGCCAGATCAATAGTTCTGAAGGTGTAGTGTTCACACCCTCTGGATTCTTAAAAATCTTTTCAGATGATTCATAGGTCAATATATTCTCATTACATTATCTTTTTTCCTTTTTTGTATTCCACAACTTCCCCCACAAACACACTTTTTAAAAAAACCGTGTGGACCATTTCACTATGTTAATCATTGCATATATTTTACAAATGCAATAGTGCATAACATTGCTGGAGCTTAATAACAAATCAAGACCATGGAGCCAAGATATATTAATAGTTCTTGTATACTCCATGTCTAAAGTCAATAAAGCTAGATGCACTTAGAGGTACCTGTGAATGAAGCAGTACAATTTAATAATTTTATTAAATCTTGGTCTTCAAGTACTCATCTTAATGCTATATGAGAAATTGGGAATATTGTTTAAAAAACTTCCTGGTATATCATGAAATTGATGGTTTAATTATCTTTTGCTATGTTATAAATTATTCCAAAAATAGCAATGAAAAGAATATATAGCTATTATATTATGATTGTTATGGATATGGAATTCAGGCACTGTGTTCTGAGATTTTTTGCTCAGAGACTCTTGTGAGGTTACAGTTAAAGTGTCACCCCAGATATTCTTTAAGACTGTAACATCAGTGACAACTAGTCATAGTTCCCTCCAGGTCCAAATAGAGAGGAACCCACCTATATGATTATGGGCAGTATTTCGTTGTTTTTAATATTTGGACTAAGGACTTCAGTTCTCCATTGACTGTTGACTAGAGGTCACTGTAAATTTTGTGCTATGCTTCCTTCTCCACCAGGGCAAGCATGCAAGACAAACCAGAGACCCATATTCTGCTAGGACGTATCATTTCCATGATTAGGCTATGACAGTCTTTGATGGTCTAATCATGGAAGTGATACATCATCACTTTTGCCACTGGATTCAGCCTACACTCAAGGAGAGAGGGCAACCCAATAGTATGAATTCCAGGAGGAGTAATCATGGAAAGCCATGACCAAGTTTCCCTTCTACAACATCATCTCCAATGAAAGCACTGTGTCTGAGTTCTTAACTGCCATTTTGACTAGAAAGAAAGAAGAAAACCCTTCTTTTCACTATGATTTTTTGTTTACTTGTTTTGTTTTGTTTTGTTTCTTAAGACTTGAGTGCTGTTTAGAGACTGTAGACAAGTTGGTTTGTTTTGTTTTTGTTTTTCCCCTGGAAACAAGCAAAGTGTGTTTTGCCGTATCAAGGAAAAAAACTAGCAGTATTCATTGCCAAAATTAGAATTTGATCATTCAAGTGAATTCTAGAATTTTGGAAAACTTATATATGCCAAGAGTAGATTAATAATTTCTGAATATATAAAACTTTTAAAGACATTGGATATTAAAGATTGTGTTTTGTAATGCTATAAAATGAAATGTGTTTTTTTAATTAAAAATCATTTTATTGTGGGCTTATACATCGTTTTTCATAATACATAAATAAACACACTGTGCCAAGCACTTTCACATGTCTGTTGCTGTTATCATTCTCTAATCATCCGCCTTTTCCTTTGAGCCCCTGGTATTGGCTTTTCCATCCCTTCCCCTCTTCCTCTGCTCTCCCCTCCCCACCAACCCTCAATGCTTTATACATTATTATTGTTTTGTCATATCTTACACTGCCCAACCTCTTCCCCAACCCACTCCTTTGATCCCCGTCCTTCAAACAGGAGCTTATGTGTACATCCTTGCAGTTGGTTCGGTCTCTATACCCCACCTTCTCTCCATCTTTCCAGCAGCTCCAATCTAACCACTGGCCCGAAGGGGCTCATCCATCTTGGTTTCCCCATATCTCCAGCTCCCCTCTCTACTAGTGTACCTTCTCCAGTCCATCTGGATTTGTAAGGTAGAGTTGGGACCATGAGGGTAGGGGGAAGGAAAGTTTCAGGAACTAGAGGAAACTTGTATGCATCCTCGCTGCCCGGCTGCACCTTGACTGGTCTGTCTCCTCCCCTTGACTCCCTTGTAAAGGAGTGACCAATCACCCACAAGTGCGTCTGATGTCCCCACTCTGCTCTTCCCCTCATTTGTGATGATGTGATTCTTGTTCTTTGATGCTTGATACCTGCTCCCTATGGCCCTCTTGATCACACATGCTGGTGTGCTTCTTCCATATGTTTTATTGGAAAGATCTGTGTAACTAGGGGAACCTAGGTTTTCCCAGTGTCCAAAGAATCCTCTTGCAGAATCAGGTATGTATGCATTCAAAGTTTAGGACTGACCAGTAGATTTCAGGTAACATAAGATGAAAAGTTCATTGATATGGTTTCATATTATCCTTGCCATAAATCTTTTTAAAACCCTCATTCATAGAGTTTTAGTGAGGCCTCTTGGTTGTAGTGGATTGTGAGTGTACTGGACCACTAACTGCAAGATGATGAGTTCAAACACACTGGACACCCCACATTGGAAAATGATAGACGTTATCATGCAGCCAAGAGTTACGATCTCAGAAATTCACAGGCGGCAACTCTACCCTGTCCTACAGGGTGGCTAGGACTCAACATTGACTCCAGGGCAGCTATTTGCTCTTTGGAAATAGTGCATGAGAAAAGATGAGGCTTTTTGCTTTATAAAGATTTACAACCTTCAAAACCCTTTGGAGTAGTTCCATATACCCTCTTGAATCTTTTGTGCATTGGAAATGACTGAGAGGAAGTAGGTCTGGATTTTAATTTTCTGTAGTATGAAAAAACTACCTGAAAAGAGTATTAAAACATGCCTCTCTTATCAAGGTATCAGGTTCCTTGGCAATAAATTTTAAGGATTGAAAAGTGGAAAATATATAAAAATATCTAGAAATTTAAATAATTTCTTATATTTCTGAGAGGGGTAATTTAGAGAAAAAAAGATTTGGTGAATCCAAAACTTCCAGTTTTACTAAAAGATCATTTGTGTGTTGACTTGCTTGTGAGCCTTCAGAAAAACTAATAATCACATTTAACTTTGGTTTTATATCAACGCTAAAAAAAGATGCAGATGATACTAATTAATGCACTTGGACAACAAGTGTCAAAAACATAGCCTCAAGAAATAAGTACATCAGAAAATAATTTTAGAGCCATAGCACTCAAAATTACTGATCTTAAAAGTGATTGTTCAATTCATTCTTTCATAAATGGAGGCCAACGTTCCAGCACCTTGTAAATAATGTCATCAGTCTCACAATTTAGATGAACTCCATCTAGATTATGTGATGCATTCGAAAGACAAATATTCTCTTCTCTCTCTTTCCAATCAGTGTGGCACAAACTACAGCATCTTACCAGTGGGACTCCAAGATGACTCATCATTAGATTTTTATCTGAATTAAAAGTCCAAGCAAGACACCCTCAATCATTTGGCTTGATTTTTAACAGGTCAACATAAATATTGTTCTGCATGTACAAGATTTTTTGAAAAATTAAGTGATAATATTGAGCTTTAAAAAATAGGATGAAAACAACCACTCCTCAAGAATATAGTAAGCATTTGTGACTGACATTGATAAGAAGGGTGATGGATTTGAAGATTTCATCCTCTATCACTTATCCCAATATCCCATAGCATATTTTGCAAATATTTACAAAGAAGAGAACACTTTGCCTATTAGAAACAAAATGGGTGAACTCAGAGCAAAGCTGTAGTAAAAATATCACCTAGACTATATTTGTAAATACTTAAATAAACTGCTTCTTTAGAAGCTGTGGAAAGATGACTCAACTGGAAAAGTTGCAAAGACAACTCATGGAACATTTAATTATCACAATTTTTTCTTTGAACCCGATTATAAACAGGATTCTTGTAATAGTTTTTAGTGTTCACTGTGAGCGCCATCGAGCTCATTGTGAGCCTAGTGGACAGAGTGCAGCTGCTCCTGCGAGTTTCTGAGCCAATGACACTCCCTAGATGTAGAGAGTCCTCTTCATCTCCCCCAGAGTAGCTGGGGGTTTCCAACTGCTTACCTTTCAGATCCAAGGACATGTGCAACCATTACATCACCAGGGCTAGTCAGCAAAGGTTTATTAATTTTCCACATCATGGTATTACAGCTACTCACTCTCTTAGGATAGATAGCATGAACTTGCTTTTGCTAGTGAACTTTTAGCAACAGTAATGGGGCAGTTCTTGGTAGAAGCTTTAACAATTAATGCATGATTTATCAGGTTTCATTCCCACTGCCATTGTTTGACTTTACTGCTTATGGTAGTGACTCTTTCATCCCAGGTCAGAGGCACCAGCCAATCCTTATGTACCTTGAATGAGAAATATGCCAATTGGAACTTTTTAAAAGTAGAAGTTTTTCATTCCTCCAGCAGAACTGAAAGCATTCTCAGTGATCCTCAAATCATCAAAATGAAAGAAACCTAAGCTTGCAAACACTTCAGAGTCATCTAATTACATCCTACCTCAACTCACTCACATTCTTAATCGTCCCCTTTGACCAGAGAAGGAAAAAATAACTTTTGTATTTCTATAATTATCTAAGAGTAAATAGATAACTTGTTGTAGTCCTCTTTTTTTTTTTTTACAGGTAATGCACAATTTACTTGTTATTGAAAACAATGTCCTTTTCCTTAAAATTCATTCCCTGGGGGTGAAAGAGAATTACAATGTGCTCCTGTTTGATGTTCAAATTAATGGTATCTGAAAGCACTTCAATTTTTATGCAGCATAAAAAGGAATACACATAATTTTGAGGGATTATACAGATGACTATATCTATGAATAATTTGTTCAGCAAATGCCAAACATTAAAAATATCATGAGTCAGTTGATTCAACAAAAGTCCCCAAGCACCTGAAAACAGATCTTTGTCTGCTGTGTAGTGATGCCCTTGAGTTAAGCAACCCACTCAGAGAGAGAGCAGAGCTGAAGAAAAGCATAGCTTATCCCTCCCTACTGAGATCCCTCTACACCTGCTTTTCTCATATCCCCTAAACAAAAACAGAATGCCAAGAAGAAACTCAATAATCACTGCACTGAGGGTCACCAACTATTTCATTCTGCTTTCCGACATATCTCCACACTCTTCTTGGTAGGCATGTATGTAAGTAAACAAGACTATATGGCATTGTCCCAAAAGTGAACAGTGTGCATTGCCATAACTGCTATTCTTGATTTATCAGTGATAAATTCATGCTAACACAATCAAGCTATAGCAGTTCTCTCATTCATCATGTTGTTGTTACTTGTCATTGACCCAGTTTAGACTCACAGTCACGCCATGTTTGTTTGGAGAGCTGCTGCAGAGCGTTTTCAAGTCTGTGATCTTTCAGATACAGATCTTGAGACCTGTTTACAGAAGACTCCCTGGGTAGATTTGACCTGCCAACCTCTTGATGAATAGTTGGATACTTAATGATTTGTACCAACCAGGGACTCCTTGACATAATACTGGGGCTCAATAATTTGTAGTTATTATAATAATTATCCTTACCATTTAACTAAAATTATATGTGGGTATTTCCTCAGTTCAATGTATATCATCTTACCCTTTCTTCTTCGTACCCCCATCCATTAAGACATTGTCTACTTTTCCAGGCTTCAATTATTAATTCCAAATGAAGGCTTTTAAATTTATATACTCACCCTTTATTTTTAGGTTAAGCATTTCACTTCCCTCCATCAACTGACATCCCATTGATTTTTCAGAATCATTATGTCTAAGTGGCATAATGATTTATTCTTTGCAATAATGGTCTCAGTCTTGCAAATAATGTCTTCCTTCGTGGCTTGAGTTTTCAGGATTCAGTTGTAGGTCTTTTCTGACCATACCCTCCCCCCCCACCTCATAGAGAAAGGATTTTGCAAATCTAAGACATCTGTATACTACATAATTATATCACAAATGTTCTATTTTTCCCCCTAGGAAAAAGTTTAAGATATTGATACATTAATAGTATAAAAATAAATTTCCCAATTATCCGTAGAAGAATTGAAATAAACATTCAATACATAGTTCATGAAATCTAACAAAGTCTTATATTTAATGTTTCTACAAACAATGCTAGTTGATTTGCTAACTCTCTCCTCTGTGGAAGCCTAGATAATTAGCTGCCCTCCTCTCCATTTTCTACTTCAGGGAGCTTTTCTGATTTTAGCTTCTTAAAATTAGAGCTGAACATTTCTAAGCATGGAAAAGATAAATGGACATTAATTCAACCAATAATTAACCACCTGAAAATCCACAAAACACTATAGCATCATCATTTTCTGTCTTTCTCCAATTTAGAATTTCAATTCTCAGTAGCAAATCTTTATTTTCTCAAAGAAAAATAAGTGGCAGCTGCACATGAAGTGGTGTGCCCTGGAGATTCTAGAAATGATGCTCACTCTTCTTGTGCATCACCAAGCAGCTCCCATTAGATCACACTAACCTTAGGCAACACAATGTCTGAGCAGAATGGAGCCCTGGTGGCATGGCTGGCTATGTGCATGATTGTTAACCACATTTTGAGCATACCAGTTGCTACATGGGAGAAAGATGAAGGTTTTTGCTTCCATAAAGGTTTACAGCCTCAAAAACAAAACAAAATCAGAGCTCAATGATAATCTGCCTCAGAGGATCACTAGGAGATGAAATCAACTCAACGTATTTAAATGAATCATAGTGGGTTTGGTTTATGTAGCATGTGCAGGCATGATGGGAGAGGCAACTATTCCAGCACCTTCCTTGGTACCCATGTAACCTCGTATCTTCAAGGACCTTGACTCCAAGAAAGAATAGTCAAGTGGTGGCTGATAAGGAAGCAGATCATATTGATTTCTTCCTGGTGTCACATCACATCAGCAGCTAATTAAAACTGCTTAAAACTTTACTTTCTCCTTCAAAGTCATGAGTTGAAGTAATGCTTGTTTAAGACCCTCTGATGTCTAAAACCAGTAGAAAGATGCAACAAGTCTACTTATGTAAGACTTTGTGGCCCTGGAAACCTTATAACGCAGCTCAACTCTGATCTATAGGGTCGCTCTGAGTTGAAACAAATCAATGGCAATATGATCTACCTAAATTTCTATACTTTTATATGCAGCTTATCTGTGCACAAACTTTAAATAATCTATAGAGCTCTTTCTTAGGAATACATATTTGACATTCTTCTCCTTTTTTTGCATATGTGCCACAATTCATAAAATTGCGTGCTATTGGAAGCATAAAGGTAGAACCACAAACAGTAGCTAATAAAATATAGTCAGTGAATGCATAAACATATTGCAATTATAATGTACTTATTCAAACTGTCCCCTCATCAATCACTTCTTGATTTTTCTTTCTTACAGTCAAAGTCATTTATGATAGGTGGTTGTTGAGCCACAGGGAAGGGCATGGAATAGTCCTTTCCCCTCTTTTATTCTGTCAAGCAAAACTCATTGCTCTCTAGTCAACTCCTATCTCAGAGGGACACTCAGAGGCAGAATGTAATTGTGCTATCAGGTAATGTCGAATCAGAGAAGTAGAGGTGTTATTACTAGCTTTATTTCCTCTAAACAAGATACAGTTTCCAGGGAACTCCAGGATCTTCTTCATTTACGTATTCAAAAGTACTCTTTTTTTCCCTTCATTGCTGCATGTATATATGTAAATAATGATATATTTCAAATATCACTTCCTCCCAGACCACCATGATGGCCAATACCAGAAAGGATTTAGGTTTAAGTGATAGTACACATTTGTCTACATGACAAGTCTGCTAGATTTCTCGATCTCTATATCTTTAAATGGTGGGCACAAGATAAGATGTAATATAATTCAGTAAACAACATATAAGTCCTCTCGGGAAAGATATTTTTCAGAACAAATAACTCTATTTTTGTTGTATTTTGATATTGCATAGCCATTCAGTAAAACTTTTAAAGGTTAGCTAATCTCATGTATGCTCCTGCCATGAGTTGAAAGTCATGCAGAACCACACCAGACTTGATGTCTCCTCTACTATACTCCAACTATACAGGAGAGGGACTGAGCACAATAGATGCCTTGTTCGAAATTTGAATGGCTTCTTGCATTTGCTGAAGATGTCAGGTTTCCATGTGAAACTCTTGTAAGTCAAACTGATATTTATCCACAGGTTTTCATGGATCATTCTCATTATTTTTATTGAGTCATATTCATGACAGCTTTAATCTTGGGTGTGACAGAACAGAACACCGTTGATTCTATGCCATTTTCATGGTTGAGACCAATAATTAACAACAGTAAGATACACTTTAAAGAATAATGGGGAGGTTCTTGAATGAATTTACAACTAATAAATGCCTTGTGATTTTCTTAAGTGATTAATTTTTGAAGCAGTATTTTTAGCTGGAGTTGGAAATGTCAACAGCCCTCTGCAGCTATACCAAACAAATTTTATCTATGTTGAATATACCACTTTAATGGACTAGTTGAGGTAAAGGTGAGATGCCACTTTTTCAGAACTGAAACGAATATTAAAGTCTTCTGCTCTTGAGCTCAGTTATCCTGAGTTCCAGACAGAAGATAAATCAGTACTGCTCTCCCGCATATGCTGCAGACAGTAGCAACTTCAACATGTATAGTTAGCTCCCAGCTGGAGACTGGATGGGGCTGCCTGGAGTTGAATATGGCTAGCTACATTTGCCTTTTTTTACTATGGCTTTCCACTTTCATAATAATATCACTCTAGACAACCCCAAATAATATTTAAAAATGCATTAAGTATAGTTCCTAAAAATAAAGGAAAATCTGCATAGTTGTGCTAAACAGTAGAACAGTTAAGTACATGGGTTCTTTAGGGCTTGAAGTGTCAGATATGTTTTTAGATAGTCTCTAATTTAGGAGTGGTATAATCAAGGGAACATTCTTGTTCTTGTGGATTTAAGCTTCTCCCTATCACTTTGAATTTGCTTATGAGCAAGTGGTGGTGTATTCTACAGGTGACCACTGACCTTGTTTGGCTGATGATATTAAGTTCATAACTCTATATAAATCTATTACCATTAAGTGGATTATAATGCCTACTGACCCTATAGTTTGAACTACAATTTC
Source organism: Nesogale talazaci (assembly GCA_004026705.1). NCBI lineage: Eukaryota > Metazoa > Chordata > Mammalia > Afrosoricida > Tenrecidae > Nesogale > Nesogale talazaci. Next base: position 11,897 of record PVJH01002987.1, read on the forward strand.
CCCCCTATATTTTTCCCAGGCCATAATCTATACAGTATCATCAGACTGCCCCTTTTTTTCTTTTCTTTTTTCTTTTTTTTTTTTTTGTGGAGAGACCTTTTGCTCACATGCTAGCCTTTAGTCATTGTGCTAGCAGGGCTCAATATATCTAACCACTGTTATATCTAGAAGCTGATTCCTAGATAGATGAGGATGCAGGGGGAAATGTAGAAAAATAGAAGAAAAAGGTAGCATAATTTTTCCATGAAAAATTTGAAGTCCTCTTGGATATTTATAAGAGAGGGAGACAGAAGATAAAATGTATCACATGAAACTCACAAAGTATGTCATAGTTTTTTTCTGAAATCTATGTAGAATTTGTCAAATTTAGTTCTACTGGGATACAATGAAAAGCTAAAGTAAGTTAGAATTCAGGATATGCAAAATCTTATTTCAAGAAAGATTTTTATCATCAAGCCAAACTTGTCTTTACAATTTTTAAATGTTGAAAAATTTTGTTTCACCTTAATTAATAACAGCACGTGCTTGCTTAAAACTCTGGGTTTTGGAAAACGCTCCTCACGCATAACCTTTTAAGATTGGCTCCATCTAGCACAGCATTGTTTGGGTTTCAAATAGCCCATGATCCTTTAAGTGAGTGGTTTCTCACATTTCTTCTTTGTAAGCATTATTTTTTAAAACACAAAACATTTTCAAGACAGTTTCCTAACCTTGCTAAATCCACATGTTAAAAAGGGTGACCCACAATGTTAAAAATAGCAATGACTTAAAGATAATCTATTGAAAACACTCTGACATGACAGAAAATGATAAAGATCATGTTGAAATTCTATTCTCTACTAAAAATTCATTAGGATAATTGTTTGTTGAGAACACATGCCTACATGTGTTCAACATAACATAACATAACAACAGACATTTATGTATCCAAGAGGCAAAGCATTTGAACTGTTACAATAAAAAAACTCATATTTTATCTCTGAGCTCCAAACAATAGGCTATCAAAATCTCTTATGATATCACAAAAGAATGTTGGATTAAAAGACCCATTGCAGAACATAGGATTCGTGTTAAAAATACCAAGACATTTTTAAAAAGAGATTCCTTGGGCTGAGCCCCTGTGGCGTAGTGGTTGTGTGCAGGACTGCAGATCACTGGGATGTAGGTTCAATTTCAGCTACATGGGAGCAAAGGCTGGGTCTCCTACTCCCACCACCAGAGGGCAGTGATGCCCAAAAAACAAAAAAAGAAAGATTCCTTATTATAAACACTTTATTGTATCATTGGAAATAAAACAGGAGTTTGGGCCAAAATATTTCCTAGTGAAGATAAACATGTTTCAAAGTGTACATTTTATTGAAGAACTTTTTTCAGAGAGACAAATTCTGCCTTTACAGATTTGTGCCTATTAAGCTATAAAACTAGTCAATGAGGTCAATTCTAAAAGCTGGTCTATTGGACAGAATTCGCTTTACTTGAGTTCACCTGATTGCTTGATTTTACTTGAATTCAGCTAACTGGTCAGTTTGTTCAAAGTATTTGACCGGACTGCCTGATCACGAATGCAATTTAAGCTGCCACTACCCTCTTCACTGGGTCTCTGTTTATTCTGTCCCCCAAATCCTGCTGTTATGAGAACAAAGTCTGCTCTATTTAATTTAGAATGTATAAGTCTCATAGCTCACCACTGCTTCTAACTCCAGAATTGCCTGTGTGAACCTGGTGAGAAGGAGATTGGCCAAAATGAATAAAAGTCCAAGTCCTTCCTGGACTTTAATGCAAAAGCCACCCTTCAGAATCCATTCTGAATTTTGTGCTCTGCTTAAGATATATGCTTCCAAGATTACTCATAGGGAGAGGAAGCGGAGAAAAATGGTCCTCTTGAAATTATGACGAGGTTTATGATATGATGGGGCAACTGAATGATGGACATTTCATAAAGCTGAATGAACACTTTGAAAATGACTTTTTAAAGTCATTTAAATGAAATGGCTAATTCCAGAAAGAAGCACAGAATATGAAAATAAAACATGAGCCAGATAGTGGATCCCTTTTGCCCTATTCTTATTCTTAATTCCTTGTTAGAACTGTTGGGTTTGAAAGGTACAAATCTCTTTGCTCTAGTGACTAGATGCAGCAATGTTTCTGCCAAGGAGTTTCTCTTGCCCTCAGATTTGGAAAATGCAAGGGAGAGAGTGGCAGTTAAGAGGTGTTGACTCTTACAAATGTCAGTATGGGCAGTTTCTAGATTCCATCTTCTATACCTGCTGGTAGGTCTGGGAAAGCTTTGAATTGGGAATGGTGATTCAAAAATGCAAGCAATTCTTGATTTCTGGAATATGGAAATGATGTTATAATGTTTTTATGCTGCAGTCAAGTACCAGCCTCCTTACTTCCTCTTCTCTAGCCTATTCAAAGCTTTCAAAAGCACATAATTCCTGTATTAAATCAAACTTTGCTTGAAATATCTAGAGTTGTTTTATATTCTTGCTCTGAACCCTGACTGAAACGATTGTCTTATATTGAGAAAGTATCATGAAAATGTATCGTTTTTATTTATATCTATGTGTATAGGTATAACTAACTGAGTTTGATTTTATTCTTTTGATTTTCTCTGGTGGCATTTCTGTTTTCATCTTGTGCCAAAGACAAATCTAAACATAACTTCAAATATTCCACAAATCCTCTCTCTCTCTCTCTCTCTCTCTCTCTCTCTCTCTCTCTCTCTCAGACAAACACATATACTCCAACATCCTACTACTCCTCGGTATTCCACTTAGACTTTTCTAAGTGACACGGGCTTCCTGTAATCATGGAATCCTTGGTAATGCAGATAATTAATGTCCTTGGCTACTAACTAAAATGTTCTTAATTCGTGTCTCTTCAGAGACTCCTTGGGGAAAAAAATCTCACCAATCAATTTCTAAAAGTCCAGCCATTGGATATCCTATTGAGTACACCTCCAGGTGTGACACACACCGGGGGGCTGGAAATTGGAATGGGCTCCATGGCACCTGTTTGTTTTGGTTCTTTGCTGTAGTATAGCCCTACCCTGCAGATTCATCCTCTTTATTTCCTAGACTTCCTCTGCCTTTTAGTGATCATCTTTTACCTTCTAATTTCCATGTTCAAAATAAATCTGTCAAACCCCAGTTTCTACTTCTATGCTTAAATATGCATATCATCTCAATGATCAGCAAAAACTGATCAACTAAGGGCTTATTAGCACTTTGAAGATAGCTGTTTTCATCAATATGTCCTTGATATTTGATTCTTGGTGTCAAATACTCTTTGCCTATAAGTAGTGGTCCAAATCATTGTGGCCCTATAGCCTAAAGTACAGAATAGGACTACCCCATTGCCTATCCACGGCTGTAAATCTTCAAAGGTAAAAGATTGTCATACGTTTCTCCTGAACAGTGGCTCGTGGATTTAAGCATTATGATTATCAGCTTTGAGCTTAATCATTCAAAATGATTTTGCTATGCTAGGTGCAATTCTCTTCCCAATCAGAGATCTTTTTTAAAAAGAAAGTCATTCTTCTTTTCATTGTGACACAGTACTGGCTACCTGGCATTCCAAGGTATCTCCAGTATAGTACTTATTGCTAGGAAGAATTATGTGAACAACCATTATGGTGGCGTAAGTGGTTGAGTGCGGAACTGCGGCCCGAGGGCTTGGCAGCTCTCAGAAGCAGCACTGGGTAGCACCCACAACCACCAGCGGGCAGTGATGCCCCCCCCAAAGACAACTTTTCCTGATCTTAATTTTGGGCCATATCACTAGTTTAAGGAGTCCTGGTACTAACCACAAGTTAATACATTAAAACCCACTTGCCACTCTGTCAGGAAAAGATAAACTTGCCTGATCCCAGAAAGATCTAAAATTTTGTGTGGTTGTTATGAGTTGGGATCAACTTCATGGCTCGGGGGCAGATTATGGGATCAGTTTTAGGTAACAGGATAAAAACGGAAGTGGTTTAGAGGCTAAGGTGGTCTAGTATGCAGTGTCTCCCTGTATTTCCTCTTCCTTCTGTAATGCCTTTAAAATCACAGGGTGAGGATGAATGTTTTAAAAATCGAAGGCAGCTCTGTGCCTAAATGATTATATGGAATAGATTTTCCACCTTCCAAATCTGTCTACTCCATTAGATGATGACATGAACCATCACAATAACCTTTTACTGTGACCAGCCACCTGAAAAATTGTTTCCTGATTTAGCTACCAGTACTATAAAACATATAAGAACACCTTTTAATGTCAGAATCTAATTAATAGAAGAGGGCTTAAAAATTTGTGTGGAAAAATTCCTGTATATTTTCATTCTACTTTTCCATGAACTTTTTTGAAGCCCCTTTTATAAGTATGTGATTCTCACTTCAACTATATAGGATAAGGTGATACTAATTTAAAAGATAACCTTGAAAAGTTCTAAATGATCTTCTAGAGAGGGAGATTTATTGAATAAATGAGTGTCCCTGGAAAAAAATAAACACCATTAAAATTATGCATAATTAAACACAGTCATTTTTTAAAAGCTCAAATGGAAAAACTGGTTTTCAATCACAAAATACTGATCTTGAGATATCATATATGAGTTTTTAATAAAATAAAAGATCTTGAAGTTCATACTTCTCAGAACAATGAACACTATATTTGAATGAGAGACTAGAGTGTTTAGCATTGTGGTTCACTTATCGATGAGGTTGCATGAGAGATTAAAACCACGATTTTTCCCATGTTTCTCTAAAACTAGGTGGGGGCATAACCATCTTCTTAGAACCAATGAGTGTCACCATTAACAATATGCTCATAATCTCATACAAGTTTACTCAACAAAAACACTATCAGTATTTTGAGCTAGACAATTTTCTTTCTTGCTTTAAGGGCTATCTTGTGGCTTGTGGCATGTTAAGCAGCATCGTCGGCCTCTAGTCAACAGATATTAATAGTGTCTATAAACCTTTTTGTGGCAGCATAAATATCTCCAGCATAGTGGTTACTCATTGGGCTCCTAACCACAAGGTCAGCTTTCCCAAACCACTGAGGGAGAAGATCGGAGGTTTCTATCTCTGTAAAGATCTACAGTCTCAAAAACTCCCACACTGCTCTGCAGGCTCACCGTGAGCTGGCAGCAATTCTACAGCAATGAGTTTACCTGGGCATTCTGTGATGTCCACTTCCTGACACACTCGCTGAGGACAACATGAGTGGATAAGCAAAGGTGACTAAAGCTCATGGTGCCGAGCTATCAAAAGCTATAGTGTCTGGGGTCTTCAAGGTTTGAAGACAAACAATCAGCCATCTAGCTGAGAAGCAACAACGTTCACAAGGAAGAAACACACCAGCCTGTGTGATCATGAGGTGTTGATGGGATCAGGTATCAGGCATCAAAGACCCAGAACAAGAAATCATATCAATCTGAATGAGGGGGAGTGTGGGTTGGAGACTCAAAGCTCATCTGCAGACAACTGAACATCCCCTTACAGAAGGGTCACAAGGAAGAGATGAGCCACTCAGGGTGCAGTTAGCACTTTCAGCATACAACTTTCCTCTAGTTCTTTAATGCTTACCCTCCCCCCAACTATCATGATCCCAATTCTACCTTACAGACCCGGCTATCCCAGAGCATGCAGATGGATAGAGATAAGAGCTGGAAATACAGGGAATCCAGGACAGGTAAGCCCCTCAGGACCAATAATGAGAGCAGTGACACCAGAAGGGTAAGGAGAATGTGTGTGGGGGGTGGGGAACAGAGAGAAAGACAGAACTGATCACAATGATCTGCATATATAACACCCTCCAAGGGAGACAGGCAACAGAAAAGTGGGTCAAAGGCTAGTGTAAGACATAAAAAAAATTATGGCAGTTTATAAATTATCAAGGGGAAGGAGACAAGTGAGATGATACCAAGGGCTGAAGTAGAAAGACAATGCTGATGATGGCAATATATGTACAAATTTGCTTGACGTGATGGATGGATGGATTATAATAAGAGCTATAAGAACCCTCAATAAAATGATTTTTTAAATGAGAAGAAAATGCCTAGAATTTTTCTTACTTTGTTATCTCTCTTGATCATAATCCTTGATAGCACAGTTCAGTGTTATTTTCAAGAAATATTTTTAAAATTACCCAGTATCTTTGTGAAAAAGATGATAAGACATGAACTGAATTCTAATATTCAGATCACATCAAATGTCTTAATCAATTATACCTGACTTTGTTTACAAACTTCAGTTAAGTAATACCTGACTCAGACTTGTTTGAAATTTGAATCAATGACTTGAATAAAATCATAGATGACAAGTTTCCTAAATTTACAGGAACACTTAACTGTGTGAAATTTTTTTAAAATGTATAAAATGACTGATATACAATTTCCAGAAAGATTCAAAGAGATCATGGTGGGTAATAACAATATCTTGGTCTATTCTTTGGTTCTACCACTCATTGTATATGTATTAATGCAAGCCACTAGACCAGGAGATGTACACTGGAGTTGGGAACACGGGGAATTCAGGACAGATGATCGCTTCAGGACCAGTGGTGGATATGGTGATACAAGGAGGGTGGAGGAGGGTGGAGTGGAAGGGGGGAAATCAATTTGCAGAGATCTACATATGACCTCTCTGATATACAAACAGAAGGGAAGTGGGTGAAGGGACAATATGAAAAAGTAATAATGTGTAAATTATTAAGGGTTCATGGGGGAGAGGGAGGGAGGAGGGAGGGGGAAATATGGGGAGCTGGTACTGGGAGCCTAAGTGGAGGGAGAATGTTTCCAGGGTGATCCTGACAACAGGTGTACAAATGTGGTATGCATACAATTGATGTATGTGTTGATCGTAATGGGAGTTGTATGCGTCCCCAATAAAATGTTTTTTTTAAAAAAAAGAAAGAAAGCCACATGGAAAAATGTACAAGTGTCAATGCTTTAAATATTTAATCCATAACACTTTCATCAAGTTAGTTCTGCCTCTAACAACCCTATGTAGGGTTGGTTTCTGCAGCGTTGCAAATTTTTATAGGAACAGACAGCTCATCTTTCTCCCAAAGAATGGTTATTGGCTTTGAACTGATGATGTGATGGCTAAAAGACTAATGCTTATCTGATATTAACATGAAGACTCCTTAACTATTTAATAATAACTATTTGATGCTGTTTCTGATCTTATATGAAACTATCTTATATATTCTATCCAAGTATTAGGATCCCTGGTGACAAACTGGTTAAGAATTGAGCTGCTAATCTCAAAGCAAGCAGTTTGAAAAACTACGTAAGCCACTTAAGGGGATAAAGATAAAATTTTCTACACCCGTAAAGATTTATAGTCTCAGTTACCCACACGGACAGTTCTAACCTGTTCCAAAAGATAGCTATGAGTCAAAATAGACTCACCAGAAGTGAGTTTAAATTCAAACAATAGGTTGTGCTTGCCTTTATTTATCCTGAATCTGCCCACTGTCTCTGGAGTACCTGACTTACTGTATTGGGTCAGAATGTTGACAACTAGAATTTGTGCTCAAGGGCATGAATAAGAGCGAAATGCATCTAGGATGGAGACTTAAGAGTGCCTCAGGGAAGAATGATCCAGATAAAACCAAAGGAAACTCCAGCATTTGTTGGATTTTTGTTTTTTAAAAATATTACTGACCTAAGGCTAAATTTAAACAAGGGCTGGGAAAATAAGCAAGAAAGTAGAGGCCATGGAAGGTCATTGAAAAGAAAATCTGTGCTATATCTAAACCCAGCTTGAAATATGTTTGGGATTCTGGAAATAGAAAGGCTTCTAGAGACCTGTATTGAGAGTCTTACTTACTATTCCTTGGTTTGCAGATGCTTTGAGTTAACAGATATATGGGGATTACCCAGACACTACCAAAATAGGCAAAACAGAATGAAAACTATTCTGATGATAGAAGAAGCAAAGTTATCTGAGATTGCCTCAGTCATCAAGCTTCTCACCCAAAGAATGGAGTGTGAGCCTAGTCCAAGAACTCTGTGCCTTAAGCACAGTGCCCAGGTTAGTTGAGAGACAGTGAGCTGATGAGCCTAAACATGCCTTTGGGACCATGACAATGTATGCTATAGAAAAAAGTGACATAGGTCATATCATCTACCCCTAACAGAAAATGAACTAGGAGATACTAAAATAAAACAAATCAACTAGGGTCAGGAGATTTTGTACATCTCAGTGGATTTCAGCAAGGGCAAATACTAAATAGAAAGGCACCCCGAAATGTAGCCCCTGTCCTCCTCATTCTCATTCCAGAATGCTGAATGAGCCCTCTAGGATTTAATTTCCAACTACAGAGGAGAAGAACAGGATAATCCTGGATTTATTGAGTTCCAGCTGATATACAGTGTTTATGTAAAATTGAAAATTATGTTTAATGCAGAAGGAAAATAAGAGCTACAATTAAATCAAACACAGAAAAATTATATTTTATATATCTTAATTTTCAACTGCAAAAATTGAAAGGAAGTGGAACCGCCCAACTCTGTTTTTGACTTTTAACTGGTCCCTTGGTCTGATATTCATGTAGTAGCGGAGAAGAGAATTCTGCATAATTCTGAGATCAAAGGATATCCAGCCAGGGTTCAACTATCTTGAGAAGTAGCCAGCTATTTTTCTACTACTATGAAAATCTGGCACATAACAAGCTAATCTATATATAATGGCAAATAGTAATGGAATTATTGACATTATCATCATATTTTATTTTTAGGACTAAAGTTCAGTTTGTTTATTCTCTATTTTAATACCTTTTCAGGGAGCAACACCTTTCCAGTTTTCCTGTCACTTGGTCTTACCAAGCATGCTTCAGTAATTTTTCTAATTAGTCCAAGTGAAGTAGAATAGAAGTCTATAATAAGTTTATCAGTTGGAGATCATTAAGAAAATACTACATGAGACTATCAGCATTTATCCTAAATATCTCAGGGGGACGTGAAAGTAGAGACCCTGAATATTGAAAACAAAACCAAAGAAAATGAGGCAAAGATCTTAATTCCCAAAGGGAAGGGTTATGCTTATGTAATGAAGAAGACTATGTATTGGCACCAAGTTTAACAAAGCTACCCTCCACATGCAGACCTGAAAGGATGACTTTGGGAAGAACAATCACTTTCAGTAACAAGCCACCCGTTGCATGGCAGGTGTGAAAATTCTGAATTTGACGTGAAAAAACCCAGCATTCTAATTTCAAACTTTATATGATGGGGGAGAGTTTCTTAAAAATGTTCCTTGGAATATTCTATCAACTTTTCATTTCATTTGGAACAATAGCAATAGCCACTAGAAGCAAGTATAAATTGTAAGAGTAAGTATAAATAACTAACATTAACAACATTTATGATTTCTAAATGCGTGTTAAACATTTGGTATGGATCCTCAAAATGACAGCAAAAGTGAGACGGTACCATTAACAACGCTGCTTAACAAATAAGGAGAGAGGGAGGAGGCAGTCCTACTGCTTCTGATCCTCATGCAGGAGAAGAGCAAGAACAGCCCCTCAGCAAACACATTAAACCCCTGAGTCCCTGCCAACTCCTACTAACCATAATGAACAGGGTACTACTGCTCCGCGGCATTTCTGGGGTTGTAAATCCAGAGCTGAGAAGACTGCCTCATCTCCCTTCTGTGAAGAACGATCACTGGGGACTGGTGAATTTGAGCTCCTGATTTTGAAGCTACCCCCATTGTTTGATTTATAGTATCACCAGTAATCCTAAGTAAGACTGTAGGTCTTCCCAAATGGTGCCATGACTTCTAATTTGCTAACACTCCTGGGTAAATGTCTTAATTTGTTTTAAATCGAATAGGGATCTGTGTGCAAAAACAATGAAAATGCAAAGGCCAAGGACAGAATCTTTCCCAAGGCACAAAAGCCCTAGAAGTAGCCAAAATCCAAGAGCAAAGGTCCTGCCAGCAAGTTGAAGTCAGCTCATAGCAACTCAATAGACAGGACAGACGTGCTCTTCAGGGGTTTTGAGGTGGGAATTCTCTACAAGAGTGGAAAGTCTAGCACTGACAGTTTAAGTTAGGGGCAGACAATGATAGTCAAATGTAGACTTTAACAATATGAGCCATCAAAATCCACCCTTTATTTCACTCTGTGAACATTAAGCTGACCTGCTTCTTAGGCAACATTTACTTTATTGTTGGCAAGAAAGGAGTTCCCGGTGGTGATGTCAAATAAGCTGTTTCCCTGACAGATTGCTGCAAGAACGATAGTTCAAAATCCTCAGCCATCCCGGGGGACACAGAGTCATCTGTGCAGATACTGGCTCTTGTAGACTCACAGCCTTAGGAATACAATATAAGGTCACTATGAATCAGAATCCACGGTGTAGATGAAGGTTAAATAACAAGGTGCTAAGCATTGTCTATATGGGATGCTAAGAGACAATCCAGGAGAAGGAGATTTTTCCTTCTAGTCCCAAAGAAAACCGATTGGAACCTCCCAGGATGATCCCTGGATGAAGAAAATGACCATTTGTGCTGGTGCAGATTAACAGCCTTGGAGACCCCATGGGAGTCCTTGCACTTGATCTTCTCGGGTTGCTCTGAGTCAGAAGGGACTTGATAGCACCAGGTTCCAGTTGCTGTTCTTGCTCAGCAGGTCCCTGCAGCACAGGTGGCTTCCCTAGTTCAGAAGAGCAAGGCACTGGCTACTCCTGAAGCAAATGATGCCCAGCTTCCCTTGGACCTTCCTTGGAGAATCTCATGGCAAAAATCCTCTGAGGAGAAGACTTTCCACGGATAGTTTCCCCCAGACACTTGCTGGCTGTGATTTCTCTGCTATTCTGTAAGCCACAGCTGTGCCTTCTCCAGCAATGTCCACCCACAGGACTGGTTGTGGTAGAAGTCTGAGACCTCTTTGTGCATTCCTTGTGTAGTGTCTGCTGTGCATTTTAGCTATTCTTCTTTTATTTAGGATTCTCTTTTTGGGGTTGCTGTGAGTCAGAATCAATCCTATTGAGTTTATCTGCTACGGAGTGCTTGGGGGACATGAATGGTTAAGTGCTTGGCAAACTAAAAGATTAGACGGTCAGTCCACCCAGAGATGCTTTTGAGCTGATCTAGAGATCTCCTTCTGAAAGATTGCAACCTTGAAAATACTGTGGAGCAGTTCTATTCTGACATGTACTGGGTTCCTGTGAAAGAATCACAACAAAACAACTATTTATTTGTTTTCAACTTCATTTCTCTGGTACAGTTGCAATTCTTTATACTAAAATCTCCCCTTCAACTTTTCATTCTTTTAAAAAAAACAAAAACTTTAACTCTGTAGTAGAATAGACAGCCTCAGTTTTTCTCCTCAGAGAGGGTGGTGGGTTCAAACTTCGAACCTTGTGATTAGCAGGTCAGCACATAGATAATCATGCTACTTGGGTATCTGTCTCTTGACTGGATTCATGTCACACGGACTCACAGTAAGTGTGAGAGCAGTGAATGGACAAGCATGCCAACCTTTTCTGGGTCTTGCATGTTTTCTTCCCTTAATGGGGTGCAGTTTTAAAACTTTTTGACTGCTCATGACAATGGAGAATATTTAAATATACCTCCTCTACCTGCTTTCTAATTTACACAGGTTCTGTTTTTTTTTCCATTTGTTTGTTGCAATCTTTACCCAACCATAATTTTTAAATTTTCTCATTCCTTATAGAAAAATGTGACCTTCTTGAACAGTGAATGAATCATCTCACTATAAACAACTGTCTAACAAAAATAGCAGTTCTTTGAATGTTTTCTCTGACATAAATTTAAATTTATGTTCATCTCTACATACTCTGTCTTGTCTACAGTTAAACAATGCATATGAAGTAAATATTTTAGATGGTATCTGAAATATAATCCATGACTACAGAGTCACATACTAAAGGGTAAAATTTTATAAAGTTTTTTTTTTCATTTTTAGTCTACAAATTAATCTCAGCATCCAGGGCCATAACTCTTTATTACTTGCTTTTTAATTTAATAAGCAGTTTTACATAAAGTTTATTTTCCTTTCAAATTAAGAATATTGTAAACCAAGGCAGCCATTTTGCCAGTTCAATAATCACTACTTTATTTTCTTCCAGTGTACTGCAAATCAGAAAGATTAAATGAAATGCTACTTATGCCAATTAAAACACACTGAATTTATTAATTTTTGCACATGGTAAATCATTCTTGTTCAAAATGAGCTTGAATGATAGCTTGCAAATACAAAAGCAAAAAAATCCCACAGGTATTCAGAAATAGGCAAAGTGAATATTTATTTGCTCAAAGCAGTATCTTTCTCATTATCAAAAGTGGAAAGAGTCACAAAAATAATCATCAACTCTAGAAATATCATACTTCTGGAATGGTTAAAGTCCATGTCTCAGTTTTGAGGCATGTTAATTGAAGGTGTATCTTGTTAACATTCGAATTACAACATGATATTGTTACATTTAAATATATTAATCTTTAGAAAAATTATTACATTACTGTAGTTTACATTATCCATCTTGATCTCAGTAACCAAATAAATGCCGCCTCCAATTAAGTTTTGTAATGTGATTTTGTTTTACTCTCTGTTCTAACTATATTGTTACCGTACCACTTCTTAGCCAAATGAAAATTTGACAGTTATGATTGATTTCATTTTTAAGCAAAATAATTTTATGAAAAATCATTTTCACTGTCACACAATTAATTTCCCTTTAGCATTGTGATCTGTTATACTTGTGTACGATAGGCAGAAAATGAAATGGAACTTTTCTTTTTGATGGAGCTAGATCCATTAGTGAAACCTCAAACTGTGTAGCTAAAAGGTCATTTTACTTCATTGTAATGTAAGTGCTCTTTTTCCTTAATCTTAGAATTCAATTGTACAGTCAGCATTGAAGGGAAAAAAGCTTCCTAATGAAGCTCAGTAATATTTGCTCTCCTCCATTCGCTGGCTTTTTTTTTAACCCACTTTCAATCTTTAACTATTACCCAGTCTTTAAATTGCATGTGGTTTCATGTGGTCATAGCTATTTTTAACCTGGAATCTTGATAGAATATATATTGCATGAAATCATTGAAAATGATAAAATCTTTTAAAGCTATTTGAAAGAGCCCTATTTCTTCCTTAAAATGAATTTTGGATCAGAAATTTTAATTGAGATGCCAAGATATTTAAGCATAATAAGTATAATAATTATCACAACAAGCGTAGGTGTATCCTCCTTGGATAAAAGGTCAGAAAAGATCCCATGGACCTTTGGCATGGATATTTTAGTTCTCAGCCAACACGAAAAGAAAAACATTGTAGTTGCTTGGTAGACATTTCTTTTTAAAGGAAGTTGCAGCACCTGCTTGGAAAATCGGGTTAGAATACTTTAAGAAAGTTATGCAGAAAGAAGTGTATGTAACCACTGCATAGGCTGTGCATTTGTGTATATCTCTGTGTTTGTACATGTATGATGTCTAATGCTTTTCCTGTAAAGTCAATGAAATAAGATATGGAATCCACTAGTATAATCAGAAGTGTTGCTTTTGTGTTGAATCAACCTGCCTCTGATAGTTAGTTCATCAAAACAAATTTATTAAGGGGGAAAAGGTAAAAAGAAGAAGAAAGAGGGAGAGGGGAGAGAGACAGAGACAGAGAGAGAGAGACAGAGAGAGAGAGAACAGAAAAGGAAAGAAACCCTGGAAGAGGCAGGGGAACTGATATAAAACCATGGTTTGAGAAGAAAACAAAAACTAAAGGAACACACACAAAAAAACTAAAAGAACAGAATGATAAATTTCACTATAGGAACCTTTCCACAGAAAGACAAATAGGAGATAGGTTTCCTTAAAATCTCTGCTAAGACAAGAAGGAATAACCTAGAATATGACACTATCACTTAAGAAATAATTATCTCATGAAATATATATGCTCCTGAACAGCCCATCTTTACTGTGGTGGTTGGGCAGCAGTATCTCTAAGAGGAAAGAGGAAAGTCCAGTGTGAAGACAGAAGAGTGGCAGGTCACCCACTGAAACCCTGGGTTGGCCAGAGGAGGAAAACAGAACTAAGATTGAGTGTTGGCTATTAAATTAGTTTAGACAAGCTACTTTCTGAATGGAAACAGTGTTTTATGTGTAAAGTGACCTTAAGACTTCCTGTTACCAAGAGTGTTGAGCTTGTCGAAGTTTTTAACCTGTAATGTTGGATAAATTTCTTCCAGTATATACATGTTACAAACTCTAGAAAACTAAATCAAATAAATGTTATGGTTACACTTTAATTGTAGTTATTATTTACATATATCCATATTTTGAATGTGAGAGGTTCTGATCACTGTTAGAAAGAGAGAACACAGAAATTATTAACTTTTCTGAATTTATCTTTCCTAATACACAAACAGCAAAGGATATGCAATATTGATGTAAACCAAACAATATTGAGGTAAATACCACTAATATTATTCAAGTCACAATGAAGTAAAGAATCAATGGAGTTATTGTACTGAAGCATAAAAGTTTTTGATAATAAAATAATAGTAAGGATAATAACTAATAATTGCTAAGTAGTTGCTCTGTGCCAAAAACTGTCTATAGTGTTTTGCATATAATAGAATCTTGTTTATTCTCTCATCCGTTCTTTGAGGTAGGCAATGTTCTCATATTCATTCTAAAGAGAAGGTAATTGAAATCTAAAGAATATAACTGAGTAATTCATTATAAATTACTAAACTTGTACTAAAGGATGGAGAATGAATTTGAGTCCATATGCCTGTCTCCAACGATTAAATTTTTAGCCAATATATAATACAATACAATAAAAATAAAGGCAAAGAAGAGAATATAAATTCATCCTAAAACAATTGCTTTGACGTAAAAGACAGAATCACATGTAATTACTCTAGTGCTAGGAAAGACGGACTCATCCTACACACACTGAATTTTCACATTCTGCTTTATCTTGTCTGCAGAAATAGTAAGAGATGTTTGATTAGGACAGATAAACAAAATGGTCTAGAGTTAAAATAAAGTAAGATGTAAATACCCAAAGACCAGGTCATTGTCAAAAAAACAAAAGCAAACCAAAACGGGTGCTGTTCAATATGGAAGGTAAATAACTAAGATCACAAGACAGAGGCTGATGACATTATCATATAACTGCCAAATTACACCATTTCCAAGCCACTAAAATCATGGCCTATCCAACTTGTCATAAACATAAACCATCACAACCAGCATTGCTTTTGCCCAGAACGTCAACAGATATATAACATGAGTAGATTTTGATTATTCTTGCACATATGAAATGTTAGATAAGTGAATCAATAAGTGAGAAATAGATTTAATTGTGTATTTGATAGCTAAATAAAGTCAGAGAACTCTTTGACCTGGGTTGACCATCAAAATCAAGAAACCTGGAAACCATAGTGCAGAATATACACTAGAATACTTGGGTCTCTCTTCTATGTGGATTATTTTGCACTGTTTCACCACAAAGATGTTCTAAAAGTCAGAGCAAAGAGTAAAAGTGAAAATATGTAGGCATGCCTCAGTAACACAATTGAAAGCTATTAACATTAACTAGAAATGTAGGAAATAATATCCTAGAGTCCTTACATTATAATTTTTATTAATTCTAAAAGAAAAGCTCCAGCATACACCACTCAGCATTAATGATCCTGTTGTGTACAAAGAACCCTATGGAACAAGAAATATCCCAAGTAGACAATGAGCTTCCACACATTTATGATTTTGTTATCAATTTTTATATTTACAATGTATATATATTTACAGTTCATTGTTTTACTATTATAAAAGTTATTTGGTTTTGAATAATACTAAACAGATAAATGAAAATTATAGGAATTATTAAAGTTGCATTATCTAAATTCAAAACTATTAATCTGTTTTTTCAAAATTAAGAATATATTTTTGATCATTCTGCTAGACTATATCAGTTCATTTGATTTTCCACTATTTTAAAAATTCATGATAATTTGATATCATCATTTTGGTGTTGCATATTTTGCAATGTAGTGGTACATATTTTTATTGTGCTATTCCATATTCTATTGCTGTTTTGCACTCTCCAAGGACAGGTATGCCATTAAATAAGCTCTCAAAGGTTATAGTTATTTTCTGTAAATTCAAGAGCTTATCTCAAATTAGTATTTTATGTGCAAATGGTGTTTCTAGAGTCCCAGAGGTCTCCAAGAATGCTATCCAGAACCTTTTATTTTTTCAGAAGTTTCATTGCCATATAATTCACATATAATGCAATTTAATATTTCAGTAACATCAGGAATAATTTTACAACTAGGAGTGTAGGGGAAAGTTAGAGTGAGGGAGGAGGAAGGATGAACTGATCACAATGATCAACACATAACCACCACTACTACCCACCACCCACCCTCAGGGGGATGAAAAACAAAAATCCTGGAGGATGGGAGACAGAGGTAGGTGTAAGTTATGAAAATAACAATAATCTATCATTTATCTAGGGATCATGAAGGGGGGGAGGGAGGAGGGCGTGTTAAAAGAGAAGCTGATATCAAGGACTCAAGCAGAAAGAAAATGTTTTTAAAATCATGGCAACAGGGCTGAGCCCCGGTGGTGTAGTGGTTGTGCGCGGGACTGCGGCCCACTGGGACAAAGGTTCAATTCCAGCAGTGGGGCTGTGCCTCCTACTCCCACCACCGGAGAGCAGTGATGCCCAAAAAAATAAAATGATGGCAACATATGTACATATGTGTTTGATACATCTGATGTATGAGTTGTTATAAGAGCTGTAGGAGGCCCCAATAAAATAGTTTTTAATAACAAAAAGAAAGAAGTGTGTAATCACCACCATGTTTAAGAACATTTTCTTAATTCTTGTATTCATTTTTATTGCCTCCTCTTTCCCTGATGATCCCCAAGTAATCATTAATGTATTTACTGTCTCTTTAGATTTATCTATTCTGGATTTCATAGACAGAAAAAAAAAGTCACTTTATGGCAAGACCTGAAACTGAGTGCACAGTGTCTGTGTGGTGTGTCAAAGCACAAATGGAGAAGTCCCATCCCAATTTGAGCATAGCCTGCCAAAGAACTCATTGCCTGCCATGCGGTGAAGCCTGTCACACTTAATGAAGGAAAGCAAGCAATGGTTGTAGTACATAGAAAGGGGTGTGGTGACATGGTCAAGATAGCTTTAGACTGCTAACCACAAGGTCAGCAGTTCAAACTCAGGAACACTCCGTGCTTGAAAAATGAAACTATTTGTTCTAGGAAAGATTCTCTAATTCAGAAACCTTATCTAGGATTACTGGGAGTTGGAATTATCGCAATGGCCATGAGTTTGAGCTTTATAATAATACATAGAAGGGCCCTGGTGGCATAGTGATTTTACGTGTCAGATACTAACCAAACTCATCAGTCACTCTGTGGAGAAATAGGTGCCAGTTAGTTTCCATAGAGATTTATGGTCTTGGAACCCCTACAGTTCATTTCTACTCGGTCCTGTGGAGTAGTAGAAGTCAAAATTGGTTAGAAGTCAGAAGTAGGGTTAGGCTGATTTACGCAACTAATGCAAGAGGCCTATGCCTTATTTGCTCACCTCCTGGTAAAAATAATTTCTTGGATTTGTCTTATCTGTTCTAAAGGTTTAGAACCATTAAATTCCAGGTAAGTGAAGCGTTAGTTGTACACATTCAATTGTTTCCAAGTAATCTGGTATCAATTTGAGGATTAAGATTGTAGGAGTAGAGTCTAGCCTGTCAATCAGAATATAGCCAATGTGGTCAGTGTGAGCATGGCCTTTTCCTGAGAATCTAGGAAGTCCTGTAATTTCTTCCTTGGAGATGGAAGACACACTTTCTCTTGGCTTCCTGAGAGACGCTCTCCACAGACGGCACTGTGCTATAGACCCTGTGCCCTGGGAATTGGAGGAGCCACGTGGAAACCCACGCCAGCACTGAGATGCTTACAGTGCCCTGGATCCACAGGACTTTGTACCCACTGGCCTGCGAGCTTCCTGCGTTTGGCGCCATTGCATGTGTTTCATTGAGTTTGAAGGACTTTCCAGATGGGTATCGGACATGCGGGCTGATACTTGACTCTTTTACTTGATCTGGACTGGGCTGGGATGTTTTCTCATTATTCAACTGCTCTTGTCTGTAAACCTCACCCTTATACATGAGTGTCTAAGGATTTGTTTCTCCAGTCTATCCAGACTAACAAAAGTAGAAAGGACATTTTAAAAGCATGCTTCAAATTGAACTTGTTTTAGAAGGATAGTGACTGTTAACCCTCGGGGTGGGAGGTGGGGTGCGGGATCATATTTTGTTTAAAATGAGCTGATTGGAGCTGTAAGAGGTAAATGCCACCTGCAGAGTAACATAATGGTATGGCCATTTCTTCTGGTTAAAACCGATCAAGTATTCGAGTCCTGAACTATAAGTGGTGGTCATAGGTCAGGCTATTAAATTCTCAGACAGGAAAATGACCCCACAGGGTGGGAAGAGAAGAGTCAGTTGTGCCAGTGGAAAAGGGTGCTTTGCTGTACAGGTCTGGAAGACAAATTGGTATTCTCTGTAGAAGCAGACAGGATGATTCATGCTGTGTGGTGTATAATGAAGGTCTGTGAACTCAAAATGAGCAAACCAGGATATTAGTAATCTAGTGGAGGAATGGCTCAAGAGGGCAGCACACCTTATCCTCTATTTTCATCTCTTTGAAGCAGGAGAGTTAAACTTCTCTGAGATAAGAAAACTTAAACAGAATAGAATTTCTTTTCAAGTGTCTTTTCTTTCTTTTTTATCTGCTCCCTCTTGATCTCTCAATTGCATTGTAAAAATATGTAGGATTATTTTTTTGCTGCCAAGAAGCTAGGTTTTCCTCTTATCCCATCTGCTTTGAAGTGTTCACTCAATCCAAACAATTGCCGAGGCCCTGCAATGTACTAGAACACCAAGAACTTTAGAGCCACAAAAAGAAACAAGGTGTCATTTATTTCCACAGCAGTCTACAGGTTCCCTGGGAAGACAGAGATGCAAATAAATTACGTGGTTTCTCTCATTTGATCATATCTGCAAAATGCTTAAATTTCATAATTCCATTCTGAGTATAAAATGGCGATCATGATACTTTTATAGCTAAGGGGTTATGAGAATGAGAATTAACATACATAAATCCACAGCAAACTGAAAACCAAACATAATACCATCAAGTCAATGACAATTCATAATGACTTCATGCTGTTGCTTTTGTGGATGTTGGATGTCCTGGAGTCCAAGCTGACCCATAGGGACCCTCTGAATAACAGAACAAAACACTGCTTGGCCCTATGCTTTCCTCATAACTGCTCCTGTACTTGAGCCCATAGTTACAGCCGCCCTGTCAATCTGCCCCCGGAAGGTTTTCCTCTTTTATGCAGCCCTTTTGATTTAGGAATCTTTTCCTGGGACTGGTCTCGCCAAGGAACACGTCCACTGTATGTAAGACCAAGTCTTGTCTTGCCATCTTTGCTTCTAAGAAGCACTCTGGCTTTGCATCTTCCAAGACAGATTGGTTTGATCTGGATCATGGTACTTCAAATATGACCTTGAATGAGCCTATCAGGTGAATCATAATTATTCCCTGGGGTGTGGAAAACCAGAAATCTTTACAGGAGGAAAAGGTCTCATCTTTCTCCTACAGCATTACATGCTGTTAAGTTTAAATTTCTAACAATGTTGTGGTCATCAGTGCAACCCTTAACACACTGTGCCGCTAGGTTTGCCTACTTGACGCATATTAAGTCCTGAGAAACAAACTAGCCAATTCTCTGAAGAATGCTGGTGGTGTAATGGCTACTGACTGGCTGTTAATCACAAAGTCAGCAGGGGGACCCCCTCAAGTGCTCTGCAGGAGAAAGAAGAGGCTTTCTCTCCAGTGAAGAGTTATAGCCTCGCAAAACTACAGGCGCAGTTCTACCTTGTCCTATGGAGTCACTGTTACTTAGAACTGACTCAATGGCAATGAGACTCACTACTCTAACTAATCAATAAAAAAGATCTAGAGAAACACAAAGGAAAGAGAAGGTCACTTAACTCAGAAATAGCTAGAATTTGTAACAAGGCTTCTCAGCAAGCACATATCTTTTCTTGGTAAACAGTATCTAACAACTTGGACAATCTCTGGGCCCCCCATGGGCATTTCAAATGTAATTGGGCATTTCCTCCATACTTTCTTAAACTGCCAGTAGTCATTTTAAAGATTTAGTAGGTTCTGGGTACAAAGAATTCTACATACAATCTCTGGTTGTCATCGACCCAATGTTTGTAGAGACCCCCTGTAGGTTTCTGAGACTGTATATGGGAATAGAAAGCCCAATCCCGCCTGCACAGCTGCCGGCAGCTTCAAAGTCCTGACCATGCAGATCGCAGTCTAATGCATAACCACTACACCACCAGGGAGCCTGTCTAAAACTAAATCATGCTGCACTTCCAGATGGAAATATCTCGTGTTTCTGTTTGTTTGATTTCCTTTCCTTATATAATTTCCTTGCAGATGACAAAAAAGTGAGAGGGAGGAAAGAGGGGGAAGATGGAGCGAGAGAGCTGAAGGGTACATAACAAGCAATTAAAAACACCCAGGGGGTATTTTTAGATAATGATTGGCTAGTATTCCACTATTAAATTGTTTGCATTTCCCTAATGAAAGTCTCTTCCAAATCCCTGAACCTCTGCTAATCTGTTATACACACACAGATCTTATGTGAGTGTTCCTGTTTGCTTTTCAAGAAGGCCAGGCAAGTGCTGAGTCCCATATCTGTGTTGACACAGAGTGGAACCGTAGCAGCTTGCAAAGATGCCCAAACTGATGCATAAACCACACCAATTCAGTGGAGGCAGAAGCTCACAGAGAGTGATGGTCAAGAAGATGTAATGGCATATAAGTATACCCTTCCTGACAACGCAGTTTCTTTTTTTGTTTTGTTTTGTTTGTTTTGGAGGGGGGGCATCACTGCTGTCCGGTGGTGGGAGTAGGAGGCCCAGCCCCACTGCTGGAATTGAACCTCTGTCCCAGTGGGCCGCAGTCCCGCGCACAACCACTACGCCACCGGGGCTCAGCCTGACAACGCAGTTTCATTTTAAGAACTGTTCATCTTCATTTGAATTCTGTTGAAATACACAGAGGCACCTTGTTAAAATGATTGCCTGGTTTGAACTAGGAGCATATGACTATTGTGGATGCCTACTTCTGAGGAGTAGAATTTACTAAGTATCAACCAGGAATAGAATTTACTCAGTATCAACCAGGTCACAGGAATATTGTGGGAAAATCTCAAATCACTCCTAAAGAATTTGGCAAAGGGGGCTGAGCCCCAGTGGCATAGTGGTTGAGTGTAGGACTGCGGCCCACTGGCTTGGCGGTTCAAATCCAGCAGCAGCTCTCTGGGAGCAAGACTGGGTAGCTCCAATGACCACTAGAAGGCAGTTATCCCCGCCCGCCCCCCCCCCCCCCCCCCAAAAAAAAAAAAGAATTTGGCAAAGGGACTTTTCAAGAGTGAATGTTTGTGGCTGGCAACTGGGTACAAATAAATGATGCTCTATGAGCTTTGAAGAGTTTATTTTGCTCCTTCAATTTTTAATGCGCCTGTGAGTCACCTGAGAATCTTGTTAGAGAGGCAAATCTGGAGTGGGAATTGAGATTCATCACTTCTAGGCAGTGTCTGATACTACAGAGACTGCTAGTCTGCTAGACTTGCTGTTTAAGAAAATATGTAATTCCCACATTTAAAAATACAACAAGAGGGGCTGAGCCCCAGTGGCATAGTGGTTGTGTGCGGGACTGCAGCCCACTGGGGTGGAGATTCAATTCCAGCAGCGGCTCCACAGGAGCAAAGACTGAGTCTCCTACTCCCACCACCAGAGGGCAGTGATGCCCCCCTCCAAAAAAACAAGAGCAGAACTTATCATCTATTTTCAAAATTTTTCTCATTGCATCTAACATTTCTTGAAACTTGTAATTATTGTGATTTTTATTTTTACTTTTGAAAGGGAAAGAAAAGTGCTTTCTGGTACTTTGGCAGTGCACTTAATGAGCACAGCTTCATATAGAGAAGTTGGAGGTTCTTAAGAAAAAGACTCAGTGGCCTTCTTCTGAAACAGCCAGTCATTAAAAACCCCCAGGCAGCACAGTTCTGCTGTGACATATGGAGTCATCATGAATCAGAGTTGGCACCATGTCCTACGGTTCCTACCACCATGGGAACAGAATCTAGAGAAGTTGGATTCCTAAAGGAGCCTGGTGATTAAGCAACCTTTTGAACTAGGGTTGTTGTTATTATCAGGTGTCCTTGGGTCAGTTGTGACTCACAGTGATCCTATGTCTGTCTTGCAAGATGCTCACAATTATTTTTTTATCCTTAATTCATTGTTGTAGCCATTGTGTCAGTCTGTCTCTGGTCAAGGGTCTTCCTCTTTTTTTTCTCAGTCCCTTCATTTTACCAAACATGATGACCTTCCCCGGAAACTGGTTTCTCCTTTTAACCTGTCCAAAGTATAATGGACAAAGTCTTGCCTCTAAGAAGCATTCTGGCTGTACTTTGGAGACAGATTTTGTGCTTCTTTTGGCAGTCCATGCACTTTCAATCTTCCTCACCCATACTGCAGATGCATTGAAGGTAAATAAAACCACCAAGCTTAGGTCACACTAATCTTCAAAATCATCAGCTTGACAACACTTTTAAGAGGACTTTAGCAGCAGGTGTGATAAAAGCAGCATGTCACTTGACTTCTTTAACATTTTGCTGTGTATTCAGAGAAAACCGATGAGATTGGTACTATAAATTAGAGATGAAGGAACTGAGAATGAAAGAAGGTAAGTTATTCATCCAAAATCATGCAGCTCAATGATTAGACTCTTCTCTTTTCTCATTCTATATTGACAGGTGATGCCAACAATTGCTCTGATCATCACCTCTACTTAAACGACCCCCAGTCCAGTCTTTCTGGAATCTAAACTCATCTATTCAACTGCCTGGCTGACACATCTCTTTTTACGTCAAAAGGGAACTACATTTATAGATCTAACTCTAACTTCAAGATTGATGGATCCATCTTCACCAAACACCCTGTGACTGAGCGCTCCTCCTCATCCCAAGGCTTTATTGTTTCCATTTACACTCCAACTTTCACCCACCAGCATTTGCATCCATTTACCTGACAGTGTTCTCTTACCATTACAGTCCAATCCGCTTACCCAGGTGACAGGTCAAAATGGATGACTCACGGTCAACTAATAGGTGCTCTGGTGGCACAGCGGTTAAGCACCTGAGTGCTAAATTACAGGTTGGTAGTAGTCATTCTTGAGAAGACAATGTGTCAAAGTGCTTCAAAAAAAAGATCACGGTCTTGGGAACCTATGGGACAGTTCCATCCTGCCCTATGAGATCATATTACATAGGAATTGACTTGACAAGAGGGGATTTTGGGGTGGGAACTGGGGTTTAGACAAGTAATGAGGGACTTTTTGTGGCATACATGTTTTGTAGTAGATTGCTGTATGAAAAGTTGTTGGTTTGGACGTACCTAGAGGTGCCATGGAGTAAAAGACCTGGTAATTTGCTTCCATTAACATTGTAGCTAAGAAAATCCTGTGCAGCATTTCTTCTCTGCAATGCATGGAATCAACTTAAATTGGAATTGACTGGGCAAAAGTTAGCAATAACATCAACCAGTCCACTAATGCCTGACAGAGGCTAGGGTACAGGTTCCATGTTAGATTCCAGAAGTACCCAACAAGCAGATCCCCTGTAGACCATAGTAATGCATTGCTTAACAAAGTACCTTCCATGGAGAGCCTTCTATTCTCTGTCACAACTCCCTAATTTCTCTGCTTCTCTTTCCTGGGATTAAGTCGCAAATAAACTTCTTTCTTTTTAACCTGTTTTGGGAATGACTTCTGGAGAGAATTAAATTAAGACACAGTTTCCATCTGATTTTATTTCCTTCTCCATTTCTCAGTCTATTATTACTAACTAGGAATCCAGAGCTATTCTTGAACACTCCCACTCATGTATACTCTTGAGCCACTTTCACATTGTCTTACACATTTTGTCCAATAATAAGTTCAAATTGTCCACTTCTTCATCCAACTCCCACTTCAAACAGTGAAGTAAATCTCCACTGATCCCACACATGAACTCTTGACCTCCTTCAATCAGTGAAGTTGTCCATAATGCAGAAAGAGTACAGGTCAAACGTCACACTTTCCACTTAAACTTTGTCTTTTGTGGCTTCCAGGAGCCCTTGTGTTGAGAGGCTACCTTGACCAGCCACCAAGGCATCACATGATTTGGTTTTGCTTGCCTTGCCAGTTTCATCATGAAACAAATTACCCCTCATCCTCAGTGTTCTAACAGTTTTGAAACTGAAAACAATGTCTTTCTGTTTTCAACATCATTAATGTTGGGTCAAGATCAAATTAAAAGAAAATGAAAAACATTAGAATAAAATCCATTATGCATTAGAATCCATTTTCAACTTCTTGAGTCATGATGGAAACATAATTGCAACCAAAGCTCATGGTTTTTTAAAATAAATCATTTTATTGGGGGCTTGTACAACACTTATTATGATCCAAACATCCATCCATTGTGTCATGCACATTTATACATTTGTTGCCCTCATCATTCTCAAACATTTGCTTTCTAGTTGAGCCCCTGGCATCACCTCCTCATTTTTACCCCTTTCTCTCTGTTTCCCCCTCCTTCATGAACGCTTGATAATTTATAAATTATTATTATTTTCTGATATCTTACACTGTCTGACGTCTCCCTCACCCACTTCTCTGTTGTCCGTCCTCCAGAGGGGAGGTTATATGTGGATCTTTGTAATCAGCTCCCTTTTTCTACTCCAACTTCCCCCCACCCTCCCAGTATTGCCACTCTCACTACTGGTCCTGAGGGGTCCCCCATCCTGGGTTCCCTGTGTTTCCAGTTCCCATCTGTACCAGTGTACCTCCTCTGTTCTAGCCAGATTTGTAGGGTAGAATTGGGATCATTATTAGTTTGGGGAAGGAAGCATTTGAGAACTAAAAGAAAGTTGTATTTTTCATCATTGCTACACGGCACTTTGACTGGCTTGTCTCCTCCCCATGACCTTTCTGTGAGGTGATGTCCAGTTGCCCACAAAATGGGCTTTGGACCCCACTCTGCACTCTGCTTCATTCACAATGATGTGATTCTTGTCCTTTGATGCTTGATCCCTTCAACACCTGGTGTTTTTCTTCTCTGTGGGCTTTGTTGCTTCTGTGCTAGATGGCCACTTGTTTACCTTCAAGCCTTTAAGACTTCAGATAATTTATCTTTTGATAGTCAGGCACCATCAGTTTTCTCCACCACATTTGCTTATGAACCCATTTGTCTTCAGTGATCATATCAGGAAGGTGGGAACAAAATGACATGCTTTTTTGTTGCAATACCTTAAATGTATTGTCCTCTTTTCTACCACTGACCTGTGTACATGATGCTACTCTACCTGTAATGCGTTTCCCTCGCCTCCTTTACCTGAGACTTTTCATCACCCTCTGGATATCAACTGCATATATGGTGGGATAATAAGGACCTTGGAGAGGAGGAAAGCTCAGTGTCTGGGTGGGTGCCTAGCTCCCAGGCAGAACCACTTAGAGTTAAAGAGAATCCAGCACACCCGATCAGGGCAACATTAAAAATAAGATGCAGTAAGGACACCAAACATTAAGATTCTGGATGGCTATCAGTCATATCAAGCCAAAGGAGGAAGATTCCAAGAGCAGATGAGAATTAAAGACTAGGAGATTCCTGAAGCCATCAAAAGGATTGCACAGGTTTTGGACTCATGGTGAATGTACAGGAAACTCCAGTACACTGAGAAAAGCAAAGTGGAGCTCGAGAACGCTAGTTCAGTAGTCCATGAGAGAGACAGTAAGAATATTTATAAATATAGCAACTATAGGGTTGGAAAGGAAGGAACACCTGAATGATGTTAATGAGGTAGGATCCATAATACTAAAACACAATCCAGTCTATTTCATGTATTTACCAGACACTAAAGAGTAGTAAATGAATAGTTTATGGTTGATTTATTTAGTCTCTGGAGTCAACTTAATTAGATGAAAAATGAATTGGAAAGCATTTAAAAAACATTTTTAATTCCATTTTCCCCTACTGGAAGAAAGTGCACCTATTTATTTTTTCCTATTCAGTGAGAAAGGAGAGTTCTTTGTTATTAGTGGGCTCAGAGGTAGAATTATAGAGTTGGAATGAACTTATACTTCTTCCTTGGTAGGTAAAAAAGCTGAAGTTTTATACTCTTACAATGGAAGTTTCAGAACTACAATCAAGTCTTCAATCTCCTAGGAGGACTGTAAACAAAGAGTTACATGGACTTTCTCGTTCCTTAGCAACAAGACCAAGACATATTTCTCTGGCTCAAACAGGCACTGCCCTTACTAGTGGTGTGAAGAATAGCTCCATCGTGCTTTGATCACTATGCTGGGGCCCCTGACTCCAGACCTTAGTTCAATTTGTATGGAATCAGATGTGGAGGAAAATAACAATTGTTCTCTAAGGAGAACACGGAATGGGGTTATGACTACTGAAATATAATAAAATGTAAATGTTGGAGTTAATTTAGAGAAGAATTAAAAAAAACATAATATCTACAAAGGCATATGTGATGAAGGAAGGAAAATGTACTAAAGGAAGGAGAACCTGAAAAAGTCAGTCCCATTGGCCAGTAAGGGATCCCTTCAGAAGGACAGGCAGCCAAGGTTCACTGGGGGCAGGGTATTGGTGGAAACCATTATTTCTGTCTGGAATAAGTTAACTTTGAAAGGAGAACAGGATATGCATGGGGAGATTTCTTGCTGATGTGTTATTTGGGGGAAATGCTTTACATCAGCTAAGACAGTTTTATTTCCACTTGGAGGCAGAATGACGAGCTTGGCAGTTAGAGTAGGAGGGTTAAGGGCCTGCAGGAGGTGCACAAATTGCAAGAGGACATACCTATTGCAATTTTTATCCTTTATGCTGATGCCTACAAAACCTGTATCATCTCTGCCAGGTCTTCAACCCGGTTTGTTCTGGTTTGACCCTCTGCTGAGAACTTATATTTCTACTTCAGAGCTACGGTTTCAGAATCTACATTTTAATAAGACCTTAAAAATACATAGAAATCAATCAAAGGTCTATAAGAAGAACCTGTCGATCTTATCAAACTACATATTATGATTTGGACTATCTTAGAGAGAAATCTCAATGCTCAGCAGAGGATCAAACTGGGAGGGACCTCTAGAACCCTGACCTCCTCATATATTCAGACAGGAGACTAGAAGACAGAAGACCTGAACAGGGTTCTCCCTCCCCTGTTCTGGATGCATTAGAAGTGGTCCAGCACAAAGCTGCAAGTCAAAACTGCCCCAGGGGCCAGCAGCCAGCCTCTAACATCATACCCCTGGTCAAGTTGGTACACAGCTGCTCCCCAGATGAGACGGTTTTAAAGAGGCTGCCTGGAGAGCTTTGCCAGTGCCAGGGTGAGCATCTTTAGAACTACTCCCAACTGCTGACATTGCTGGAAGGAAGGTTGGCGGCTCTCCAAAGTAGAGCTGCTGACATGAGTTTTGTGAAGGGGTTTTTTGAGGGAAGGAAAAAAAAGAATGGATCAAAGTTTGAGCTGATTATGGGTTCAGATGTTAAGATCAACACGGATGAGGAAGAGTTAAAGCTCCTTTAATTCCCAGAAATGGAACTATTGTAGGCTAAGTCTGACCACAGAGAATAACTTCAAAGGACCAAAGAGGCATCAAAGTCTTGAAGTTCTCTGGTCCAAACCTCCCACAAACACAAAGACAATATGGCCTCCATAGAGGAAGCAGCAAACCAGAGAGCCCATATGCATAGCTGAAAGTCAGCAGGCAGCTCTTCATGGCAGAATCAGGGAATATACACAGGATTACAGAAATCCATTCTCATTGTATTTCTGCACTTCATTACAAAAGCTGTTAGAGTCATGGTTATTGTCAACATTAATCCCAAAGTTGTGAAAAATCATTATAGGGAACTGTAGATTACAGAGATGAGTATATGGATGACCTCTGATGAACTTTAAAATGGAACCGACACACCTTATATTTCATATCAACATATATGACTGGAGAAAACCTGAGGCATTTGGATTCTGATGTTGGAGAAGAATACTGAAAGCATCAAAGACTACCAGAAGCAATAGATCTGTCTTGGGGAAGCATAGCTAGAGTGTTCCTTAGAAGGAAGGATGGAGAGATTTTATTTCATATACTTTGGACATGTTGTCAGGAAAGTAAAGTCCCTAGGAAAGGAAATCATGGTGGGGGCGGGGGGGTGGAGTTGTCAGCGAAAAAGAGAACACCATTAACATCAGTTATTGTTATCATGGCTCTAACAGTCGGCTCAAATATTGCAAGAGCCCTTAAAAGCAACATCAATGTTGTTGTTAAGTACCATATACTCAGTTCTGACTCATAACAACACTATGTACAACTGAAAGAAACACTTCCTCGTTTCGTGCCATCCTCAAAACCATTGTTATGTCGGCTGAGCCCCGGTGGCGTAGTGGTTGTGCGTGGAACTGCAGCCCACTGGGATGGAGGTTCGATTCCAGCTCCACGGAGCAAAGGCTGGGCCTCCTACTGCCACCACCTGAGGGCAGTGATGCCCCCCCAAAAAACAAAAACAAAACAAAACCATTGTTATGTCTAACCTCGTTGATGCAGCCACTGAGCCAATCCATTTTCTAGGGTACCTTCTCTTTTTTTTTGGTTGCCCCTCTACTTTACCAAACCCATTCTTCTCCAGATACTGGTCTCTCCTGATTATGTATCCAAAGTATACAGGCAATTAAAAATATCATGGCATGGGGCAGGTGAACCCTAGTCCTCAAAGTCACATCCTTGCTTTTCCATAATCTAAAGAGACCTGGTGCAGCAGATGCATCAATCCAACGGGTTGTTTGATCACTTGACTGCTGCTTTCATGGGCACTGATTGCTAATCCAAGCAAGATGATCAGGAAGGAAAAAAATTTTTCCATGTAAAGTGCAATTAAGACCTCACATGCAGGTCCCTCAGAAATGGATGGTTACCACTGCTAAGATCTGTAATTTCTGTTCAGGGGGTTTCTTGTTTCTTCTTTGGGTTCATAGCTTCCACTTCCCTTTCTAGTTTTTGGTTCTATGTCCAGAGCTCTAAGGAATTCATACCTCAAAAACCAGTATCTCTCAACAGTAATTTCTGGCTCTAATTTCCATATTTGCAGGATGGGGCAAGGTTTCTTAAATCACTGACTGGCCCCTCTGCCTCCAAAGGCTCTGGGCCAACACCTGTGGTGTCAATCGAGAAAAATATTCTTGCTCATCTTAATTCTGAACCAGTGGTCCCAGTTTTAACTCTGAATTTGTATTTAACTTGTTTCGTTTTTGCTGAGCTCAAACAATTTGCAAAGGGCACAGATTTGAAGCAGAGTAGCATGCATATATATTCTCTCCAAAATCTTGTCCAAATTCTGATCCACACATTGGTATTAGATCCACTTTTGAGTTTTGTATAGTGTGACTTCATATACACTCTGACTCTGCTTTGTTCTCTAGAGCAGGACTCAGCAAACTTATTCAGATTCAAGAGCCAATCCTGTCCCTCATAGCAATTTAAAAAGTAGTTGAATCCCATAAGTATATTTTTACAAGCGAATGGAATCAACCCTATCTGAAAAATATCCTCTAAAATTTTTCAAGTTTTACTTTAGAGCACATATGTGCTTGGTTCGCTGCTCTCTGCTCTAGATTCATAACATTTACTTCTCCTAAACTTCCTGCCTTATGCAGTTATGTTCCAGAGCTCATTTCCCCATTCCTATGAAGACATTCATCAAAATGTGGTGTTGGCAGCATAAAATAGAGAAAATCAAAATACAAAAGACAACTATTAAGGAGAAAATAGTGTTTTCAGAACAGTTATTAATATTATTCACTGTGGTAGTTACATAATCTAGTGTCAATTTGAGGCTACGAATGAAGGAGTTGTGGTGGTCATGTGCTTATATTAATTTCATGACTGACATGTAGGGGTGGAGTCTAGCCTGTTAATCTGGAGATAGCCATTGAGCAGCCAATGAGTCCTCTATGTGAGCATGGCTTTCTCCTGAGATTTCTGGAAAATCTCACAATATTTCCCTCGTGAAGATGAGACGCTATCTCCCCAGTTGTTGGGAGTTAATCTTAGAGACAATGAACTACATACAAGACAAGATGGCTGTGTCCCAGGAGCTGGAGGAGCTGAAGGAGAAACCACATGGATTTACCCTGAAAAAATCACACCTCTGAAGCTGGAGAAGCCACGTGGAGATCCCCGTCAGCGCTGAGTTGCTTCTACCATCACTGGATGCTGTTGATGGACCCTGAGCCCTAGTAGCGGGGAGCCATGGGGAGACCCCTGGCAGCGCCAGGATTCTGCACCCACTGACCTGTGATTTCGTGAGTCAGAGGAAGATGTTATAGACTGATATCAGGCATATGGGTTAATATCGGACTTATGACTTTTGGCTGGACTGGGTTGTGATGCTTTCTCAATGTCCCATTCCTCTTTTATATAAACATTTCCATTATATCTATATGCGAGTCTATGGATTTGTTTCTCTAGTTTACCCGGACTAACACAGAGGTAGAGTCTAGCCTGTCAATTGAGTGTTAGCTTGATGACTTCATTTGGTGATGCTAAAGAGATAAATGGCTTGCTAGTGGCAGGACGCAGGCTCACTCCCATAGAGATTCTCAACTGAAAAGACAAATGTAGTTACTCTAGAACTCTGGAGCTGAAGAAGCCACATGGAGACCCCTTCCAGTGTTGAGATACTTATACCACCATTGGATCCACAAGACTTCTCTCCTACTGGCGAGGGATCTTTCTGCATTAGGCATCAATGAATGTGTTTCGTGAGCCTAAGGAGGACTTTATTGATGGTATTAGACATTTGGACTAATATCGGACTTATGGAGTTGATTTGAACTAGGCTGGGATTTTTCTCAATATTCAACTGCTCTTGTGCATAAAGCTCTTTCTTATACATATATAAGTGTCAGTGAATTGGTTTCTCTAGTCAACCCAGACTAACCCATTCATATACCTAAATATGAAGCCAAAGACACGCAAATTCTATGCATATATATTATTCACTTTAGGGTCTGATGGTGCTAACAAATTCACTAAGAATTCTAAGTTAATTAATGCAAGAATTATTTACTTCTTAGAATGTATCCAATAGATGTCACTGGAGGTACCATGGAGGTATACATGTGAGTTAAGCATAGGGCTGTTTACTATGAACCCCATGGTTGGCAATTGTACGCCTTCAGCTACTCCGTGGGAGAAAGATGATGCAGTCCTCTCCCTCATAGGTATACAGCTCTAGAAACCCCACGGCAAGTTCTACTCGGTCCTACGGGATTGCTATGCGTCAACGTTCACTTGAGGGCAGGGGGCTTTGGGTGCTATTAGAAGGTGAAAAAGAACCCATTCTACAGAGGAATTGGAACTTGTCCTTGACCTTCTTTACTTTTTCAATGAAAAATAAGTGGGGTTTTAGATTGCTTGGCAGTTTCAGAGTTACTGGAAGATCACATTGGTGATGTGAGAGTACTGGTACATTTCATTCCTCTCACAGAACTTTCGCTAGAATTAGACATGGGCCCTTGCCCACATATGCAAGGAGACTGGAAAGGATATTTCTGTGTGGTCCTAAAAGAAAGAAATCCAGATGTCGGGAATGTGAGCAGTATCTCATGCACGATGATTTCATTTGATGTGAATTCTTGAAATGCTGTCAAGTAAATGACTAGGCACCTTTGTTTATTTTACTACTGCTCATGTTTAGGTGACAATAAAAAAACTAGACAGTAAAAATGATAAAAATAGAAGAATATAGACTAGCAGGTTGATCAAATGATTGTACATATATTTACAGTTGAAAGCACCTATGTTGTCAGAGAGTGGTTATGCAATCATGGCTTTGTTTTTTCTGTTTTGTACCTTGAAGAGAAAATATTAATATTACTTTTCATTGTGTACCTTGCACTTGAAAAGAAAAGGTTAAAATCAAAATACTTTCCTCTTATCTTGAGTAATAATATTCAAAAGAATAAACTAGCAAAATGAATTCTTTTTTTTGGGGGGGGCATCACTGCCCTCAGCTGGTGGGAGTAGGTGGCCCAGCCTTTGCTCCATGGAGCTGGAATCGAACCTCCATCCCAGTGGGTCGCTGTCTCGCACACAACCACTACGCCACTGGGGCTCAGCCGCAAAATGAATTCTTAAAAGTAACTTTTAATACTTGAGCAAAGCAGCAGATTTGTGAAAAACACAATCAAATCAATCCATTTCGATTAATATTTTGGTTTATTCTATGAGATCATTTCTACATATATTTAATATTATGACTTTGGTCCTTTACAGACAAACCTGTAGTGATTAAAGAAGTAAATTAATTGTGATTAAAAATTTAATTAGAAGTGGCATCAAAATAGTTGTGACTATCTGAAAGTATAGTTTAAATATCCTGTCAAGAGTATGAGAAACTTTTAAAAGTATATGGAAGAATTAAATTGAAAGATAATATATTTTTCGTGAATTTTCTCTTGATTATAAGGTTGGTTCATATACTTGGTTATCACTTGAAAAGCCTACAACATGACTAGAACTGATATAATCATGCCCATCTGATTTGTCCAGGCACCTAACGGACATGTAAAAACTGGTATCAGTAGAGATCCATCAAGTCTCAGAACATTCCCCTAAATAAGCACCAGGGAATAAACATGTACTTTCCAATTTTATGACTCATCTGTCTGTTTGAAGTTCTTTGCCAGCTTGCAAGTTGCTATGATACTGTTATTGGCCATCCAAATACTAGCAGGGTACCCATAGTAGGTAAATTTTGGTGAAACTTTCAGACTAAGACAAATGAGGAAGAAAGATCTAGCAATCTGATTTCGAATATTAGCCAATGAAAACTATGGTTCAACAACAGAATACTGTCTAACCTGGATGGAAAATGAGTCTCAAAACACACAGTGGCCACAAACGCAGATAAAAACATCCCAAAGCTCACGTAGATGGCGTAGGACGAGACAAGTGCTTCATTGGATGTGCCAGAGTTGATTTGAGGGCAAGTGGCAACAACTTATCCCACAATATGGGTTTTAGCAAGCAAGATGTTTTCTTGGTTAAAATTACAACAGAAGGAAAAGTGTTTGGGCAATATCTAAGCATCTGCAACAAAGTCTATTGTTTGAAAGATAATCCAAAAGGCTTCTGTGACACAGCCTCTCCCCAGCATGAACTGGCCAGCAAGAGTGAAATCTCCGCTATTACTTGCTCTTCTACAGCTATGAGAATATACAGTATATACATAGGCAATCAGCTGTGTCTGTGGGAGTTAAGCTACTTCTTAGTCCTAAAAGCTCATAAATAATGCTATTGATTACAAAATGTATATCAGTCTTACACAGGTTGATAAAAATCTTGCCTGCCATTTTGGTGAAAATTAAATGACCCTTTTAATATCATCCACTTTTCTCCAGGGCATATATAGCAAATCAACATTATAAATTTTTAAAATCATACTTAACATTAATAGAACATATGAGGGTAAGTAAAAAAGCATTGCTACTAGAGTTCCAGTTCCTACAAGCATACATTTATTCAAAACAAGTATAAAGCCACATTTTAACATGTTCCTGTAACCAGTGGATGACTGCAGAGAAGTTCTCTCAATTGCCTTAGCTCATTAGGGTGCCTTTCAAGAAACAAAAAACATCTGATCAAAACAGTGACTTCCTGTGGGAATTAAAATCAAGGCAGAGAAATCATCTCAGAAGGGTATGGTAATTATTTTTTTGGAGGGGGGCACCTCCCAAAGGTAATGATCAATTTTCTTGAAGGACACAGGACCATCATGAGAGTTTACCAAGAAGAAATAATTCACAGAAGATGTGACACCAATTACACACATATCCTGCCAGAATATAGAAAATGATGGCAAATTTCAGAATTCATTTTTGAAGCAAGATAATCCTAATAACAAAACCAGTAAAAAATGCCACAAAGAGAGAAAACCACAGAACAATATCCCTTGTGAACACAGACACAAAAACTAGCAATAAATCCTGGCCTATAATATAGAATCCAATAATATATCGAGATAAATTAAAACAATGCACCATGAATAAGTGGAATTCAAACCTGGTACACAAGGATGATTCATAATAAAAGTAATCAGTGTAATTCACTATATAAATAAAACAAAAAGAATGAATCATATCAATTAATATAGTCAAAGTGCTTGTCAATGCCTCAAACAATACCTACTCCTGATAACTCAACAAAATAGGAATAGAAGGGAAATTACTCAGCACAATAAAGGCCATATATGAGAAAAACCAACAGCTAACATCTCATGAAACAGGGCAAAACTGCAAGTGTTCCCCATGAGAACAGGAACCAGACAAAAGTGCCTCATCACCACTATTACTCAACACTGTGCTAGAAGTCTTATACAGAGTCATTACACAACACAAATAAATAGAATCCCTATTAACAAAGAAGAAATGAAA
This sequence comes from Nesogale talazaci, assembly GCA_004026705.1. Classification (NCBI taxonomy): domain Eukaryota; kingdom Metazoa; phylum Chordata; class Mammalia; order Afrosoricida; family Tenrecidae; genus Nesogale; species Nesogale talazaci. The sequence goes on from PVJH01002987.1 coordinate 46,515, forward strand.
TTGTAACCATTTGCATATGGTATGATTTTATATTAAGAAAACTCCAAAGACATGACAAAAAATTAAAATGTTTGAAACAATCAAAAGATGTGGCAAGATACAAGATTAAAACACTAAAATCAGAAGAAATAAAGAAAACAGTATCATTTATAATAGTCAAGCAAAAAGAGAAATACTTAGAAATAAATCAAGCCAGAGAAACAAAAGACTTGTACAAAAAAAACTACAGAGCACCAAGATATCTATGTAAATGGAAGGCTTAATATTGTTAAAAGATCAATATGACTTAAAGTAATCCATATAAAAAATTCTAATCCAGATCCCAACTGCATTCTTTAAAGGAATAGGAAAATAAATTACTAATTTTATGGAAAGGAAAGGGAAAAGACCTAGGTTAAACAGAGAACTCCTTATGAAGAGCAAAATATGAGGCCTCATGAAGCTGACCTAAACAGCCTATCATATAGCCATGGTAATCAAAACGGTCTCATACCTGCTCAAGTATAAACCAAGGGACATAATAGAAAACCCCAAAATAAATTCATCCACCTACAGAAAACTGATCTTTGATATACAACTAAAAACATTAAATGGGAAAGAGAGACTCTCTTCAACAAATGGTGCTGGCCAAATTGGATTTCCATTTGCAGATTGATAAAGGACCCATATCACATTGCATATACCAAAATGAATGCAAGATGGATCGGAAGTCTAAATATAAATTTCATAGCTATAAAAATCATCAATGAGAAACTGGAAACCTATTGTAGGACATAAGTATACTGGCAAATATAGTGAAGAAAGCACACACAGAAGTCAAGAATGACTAAGATAGATGACTAAGATAGACTGTAAATAAAATATTTATATGCATCAAAAGACTTAATCAAAAGAGAAAAAAGGGAACTCATGAATTAGGAGGAAACATGTCTTCACAATGACAGAACAGACAAGTGGCTAATCTGTAAAATCTACAGAAAAACACAATACCTCAATAAGAAAAAATAATTACAATTAAAAATTGGGCAAAGTACATGAATAGACAGCTCACCAAAAATGATTTCCAAGTGACTAATGAAACATTAAAATGTGCAAACACTAGACATCTGGGATATGCAAATCAAAATAATGGGATATGATCTAATAGTGACATTGTCATCCTAATTAAAACACCAAATGAACAAACCTAGAAAACAACAAATGCTGCAGCAGGTATGGTGAAATTGAAACTCTCACACACTCTAGGGGGTCTGTAAATATGTACCCTTGCGAGAAGTGATATGGCACTCTCTTAAACAACTAGGAGTAGAAATTCCATATGAGCCAGCAAAGCTCTGCGTACACCCTGCAGGAGTAAGAGCCATTACTCATACAGATTCATGCACTTCTGTTTTTATTGCAGCAATGCCCACAATAGCAACAAGCTTGAATCAGTCCAAATGCCCAGCAGTAGAAGAATGGTTATAGAAACCAGAGAATATACAAAATAGAACACCCTGTTCATGATAAACAATGATGAAACCAAGCTGAGTGAAGTTAGTCAATATCAAAAGAAAAAATATCATTTGAGACAGCTACTATAAAGATAAAAATCAAGACAATGATTTGCATTCCACAGCAAATCAATTTGGGGGGTTTCCAGGGGAGGCAGGGTCAAGGTGGGAAGATACTGCAAGGGACTAGAGGGTTAACAGGTGTTGACTTTGGTGAAGGGGAGACTGGAGCTCCATTAGATGGAAGAGTGAACTCAGGGATCAGGCATGTGATGGGATTTGGGATGGTTGAAGAGTGGTTTGAATTGTTGAATGCAGAGCTGACGATCTGAAATGCAGGGCTGACGATCTTTAAGTGGACATGAAACTTCAATGTGTTATTTTGCCTTATGTGGATGTAAAAGAAAACTTACCCAGTATTATTTGCTTGAACAAGGATATGGATATTATTGTAAGACTTTGAAAGGTCTTATAGCAGAAAAGTAATGTGAAAAACAATAACTTCTGCAACTGAATGATTGTTATGAGGTTCAGCACCTTTGATAAAAAGATGCTTCTGTTCAATTTCCGGTTGCATCAAATTCTCATTACAAGCAGCTAAATCTCATCTCTCTATGAGCCAGACTGTATCAAAAGTAGCAGCTTTATGCATTAAACTTTGCAGCACACATCCCTATTCCATATATCCCAGGTCACAAAGCAAATTCTAGGCTTTTTCTCCCACGGCCTCTGAACTGAATATTATGATTGGATGCCAAGCTTCAGTGAGAGGAGGGACCTGGTGGATATGTGACCTGGTGCCCTACAAAACATGACAGAGGGGCTGAGCCCCGGTGGCGTAGTGGCTGTGCGCGCGACTGCGGCCCACTGGGATGGAGGTTCAATTCCGGCTCCCAGGAGCAAAGGCTGGGCCTCCTGCTCCCACCACCTGAGGGCAGTGATGCCTAAAAAAAAAAAAAAAAAATGACAGAAATAATGCTGCTTTTTGGAAACAGGATTGTCTATTTCCCAAAAACTTACACAAAACTCATCTTCTGTTTAAGGGAGAAGAAACAAAAGATTTCCTGAGAGTTTAACTCAGAGTCTATGAGGAGGAAAACTAGAGAGGCAATAAGGCAAAAAGAAGGGGGAAAAGAGGGGGAGGGGCAGGCTCAGCATAAGAAAAGCTAAACCCTACTATACTCATCTCACTCTCTCTTCTCACACTGTTGACAAATATTAGATTCTGGTCTTTTTCTTTCTGAGTCCTGAAGAGTAAATGAAATTAAATGTCAATGTGGTTAAAGTTTCCAAACATACCTAACTATAGATATCAGACAGAAAATCACAGACACCAATAATAAATCCTGGGTGTCCAACATATGCACTAAATCCAAGCATCTCTCACCTTGCCCATAGAGGCCAGTGGGTGTGATCCTGACATGGATCTGCCCTTTTAATAAAATACTACTTAGCAGTGAGAAGCTTCTCCAGTAGACTGAAAGATGAATTCAAGAAGAAACTAGGTCAAGTGATATGACAAAGTGAACCCTGGCTGTTGTCAATGTTAGAAGTAAAGCTTTAAAAGAGAGGAAAAATTCAAGGATGTTGGCTGAAGTGTTGGGGGTGCTGATTTCACTGTGAACTGTTATTCATTTACTAAATGAATATTCTAATCTGTATTTATCTGTATTTTCCATGAATAGACAAAACGGTACCCCCAAATAGGTTAATTATGGAGAAATAAATGACAGACTGGAAAATAATGTTTGACGATAGGATGGTTTGAATATTAATGAAATAAGGGCTATTTCTAAGATCAGAAGAGTGACAGAGTACTAGAATCCAGGTTATAATTACATTGTAAATTATGATGATCAATTCCTCTATCAGACACCTACCATTTGACCATTTGTCATTCTACTGCAGTTTGCAGGTTGTGATGCTGGAAGTTGTGCTACTAGGATTTTTATGCAATATTCTAACCCTTTATTAATAACTATAAGGATAAGTAAAAAAAACTTGTTTCTATGGTTCCAATTCACATATGCACAAGTTTATTTCAAACAAATGTGTTTACACATGTCTATGCTAACAAGTTCTGTCTGGAATATGTAGACTGGTCTTAGTCTCTACTTAAGGCACTCTCAGAAAAGCTCAAATCAAAGCAGGAGCTCCAAAGGGAATTACTGGGTCAGTTCAATTCAATTCAAGAGAGAGAGGTCAGCTCAGAGGGCTGTTACTCCTGAGTTGGGGGATTGCAAGTACATCATCTGGTCATTTATTCTTGAAGGACCAAGGGCTTGTAATAAAGCAGCTTGTTGGTTTATTATGAAGATGTTTTAAGAAAACTGAAAACTGCATTGGTGAGAAAAGGCCAGGTGAGTTAGCATTGATGCGCTGCCTTCTCCCCCCTCATAGCAATGCACTTGCTCATTCTTCAAGTCTAGCAAGGGCTGTTTTACAAAAATTTTGTTGGGAAATCTTACTCTATTCACCCTGCAGCACTGATCTCACCCCCTGATATTGCTGTTGTTCTCCAAACTCACCATTAAAAAAGAACACAATCTGAGTTCATCAAAGATGCAAAAAAGCCATTTTGTCATGGTGTCAATCAAAGCACACAGGATACTTCCATATAGGAATGAGAGAGATGAAAACCCTGTTTACAAATATGTCAAGAAACAAAAGCTTCACATTTTGAGATGCTGTTAAATAAGGGGTTCTAAGACAAGATGGGTGACACAGTGACGGACCCAAGGGCTCACCCGCCAGAGCAGCTGTGAGGATGGCATGGGACCAGGTGCTGCTTTCGCGTGCTGTGCACAGCCCATCAAAGCGGGAACCAATTGGAAAGCACCTCTTAACAACATGGTTATTCTAGCAAATTTCTGTCCTACTTTCATCTATGTGAGGCATGCTGACAAAGCTTCTCTATAACGTGATTGGGGGGATAGACTAAAATACAGGCTGCATTGGCAGTCCCAAGAACAAGTTCCTTTTTAATTGTGTCACCAAGTCAAAGTGGAATTTGTAACTGAGTTAGAATAGGTCTATACAGTTCTCAATTAGCCTTATTCTTGCAAATAAAGGCTCAACATCTTTTCTTTTTTTAATATCTTTTCAATGATTAAAAATTGCATGTGTGAAAAAAAATGCATGTGTGGCAAATGAAGGTGATTGTGATGAAGAATTTGTTTGTAGTAGAAATTGGCTCCATCTCTCCAAAATGAAGGCAAATTTATATAACATGAAAGGGCAAGCAAGCCTTGTCTCTAAGTCAGGTGTTCATAAGCCATGGACTACCTACACTTCTGTCTGATAAACCCAGTTTTTTAAGTATGGAGCTCCTTGGTGTATAAAATTTTAGCTCTTGGTCTAGCCTGGGGGTGCTAAGAAAGACCAATGGAGAAGGTAGCTGAGTGAAGTCTAAAAATATATTATGAGTAGGCCAGGAAAAGTGGGAAAGACATTCCAGGCACAGAAATGATAAAGGTATGAAGTTATAAAACAGCAAGATCTAAGAAAGCTAGGAAGTAAAACACATTTGGATTAGTAGAACACAATGTTTTTGCCATAAAAAGGCATGAAGTGAGACTAAAGAAGTTAGGGAGGAGCAGACCACAGAGCACTTTGCATGATCTGGCAGAGACTAGGATGTAGGCATGTGATGCAGTTGTAGGCCCATATTTCTTAAAAATATTCTCACTCACTCCCTGGCAGCAGGTTGGCTAGGACCCAGAGCAACCCCACAGGACAGAGTACAGCTGCTCCCGTGGGTTTCCGAGAGGGTCCTTTCTGTTCTGCTTTAGGTAGAAAGCCTCACCTTTCTCCCACGGAGCAGCAGATATTAATCTTGCTATTGGCAGTCCAATGCACAGCCCATTACGCCACCAGCACTCACTCTCAAACCTTAGGCAGCATAAAAATCATTAGTTGCTGTTATTAATAAAAATGTCCAAGGGCATGTCACTGCAGGAAATGACAGGTCTTTGGAGGGGGTTAGAAGAGAGGTTCAGGAAGATCTACCTGTTATGCTACATTGAGGCTGGTAGCGAACATGGACTTTCATTGTGACAGTGAAGGCACTCGTGAAAAGAAGCAGGAACGAGAGGAAGGATCTGAACAGGTGCTTACCGTGAGTAAGGATGAGTAGGCATCTCACCCCTGGGGAAGATGTTGGGGAAGAAATCACCAGAGGAAAAGAAGGGAAGTGTCAAGGCAGGCCCCTCGATAAAATCTTCTTTCTTTTTCCCCTGCCCCACCCCGTCCTTGATAAAATCTTCTTTCAGCTGTTTCAAAGGTAGATTTCAGAATCATCAACACATGTTGATAAAGTACACATGGGGAGTTAGAGAAAGCCCTAGGAAGAGTGAATTGAGTGAGCAGAAACAAGGCCAAAAATAGAGTCCTAAAGTTCATCACCATTTTAAAACGTGCAGAAGATAGGAGTGTCTAAGAACATGGGAACAAATAATCATAGAGTCAAAAGAAAGATATAGAAATGGTTAAAATGAAGCAGATAAATCCATATAGTCCCAGGCAAACTGATGTGAAAGCTTGTGGAAGAATCCCATTACCTTTTAATTCCCTGATTCTATGAAAGTTTTGAAATCCTCTTGGATGATCATCCTACTAAAAATTAAAGTAGGTCTATTGAAACCCACATGATGATTGCCAGTCACATTTCACTAGATTTTTGAGGGCAGAAATAGAGTACAGTAAGAAGTTATCTGGACATAAAAATGTAATAGAAGAATTCAAAGACAATCCTTTTGAGAAAATTTAAAGTCTGCAGAAAAAGTAATTGCTTATATACTTGGTGAACAATTTTTGCATAGATAATTCTAAGTATATATAATTTTGGACTAAAACTGTATATATCATTTTAACTTTGTATAATTCATATCAGAGTTGGCAAACTTTTCTGCAAAATGCCACACAGTAAACAGGGTATGAATTTTGAGTCAGTTTCTGTTACAAATACTCAACTCCCATTCTGCAGTGTAGCTTGAAAGTAGCTACAAACAATGTCAACAAATGGGAATGGATGGATTTGACCAGTAGTGTATATACATTCTGAACTCTGATCTACATCATAATTGTTAATAGCTACAATTGCTTATCACTGTGGAAGAAATTATTTTGAGAGGTTGAAGACAGCGAATATAAAATGTGATTTTGGCTTGGTCCTGGGCCTAAAGGAATACAAGGAAAATTTGAAAATAACTTTAATAGACTAAATGATGTGACTAATAACTTTAATAGACTAAATTATGGAATGTACAACCAAGGAGATTTTTCAAATGGTCAGAAAATGTAAATATCAATGTTCAGCACAGTCTCACACTGAAAGATACATCCAAAAATAGAAAAAGTATAAATATCAACAAAAGGATGTTAATTTTATTATTAACATACCTAATAATTTCTTTTGAAATTTTTGAAATGTAGAATTAACACACCAAATATATTTTCACTTTGTTTAGAATAATTTTGCTCCAAACTTCCAGCATGCCTTATTCAGTTGAAGACACCCAGAAAATCTAAAATCTCAAAATTGGTTGATCATCAAAAATAATGATAATGTATAAAATTGCTACTTTGAGGTGACCAGGACAGAAAACTAAAATGTTTAGGGTTATAACAATTGCTTCTCAGCCTTTTGGTTAAGATCAAGTGTAGGGTTTTAACAGATATTAAAAGCATAAGCCAATATTATAATTATAATAGAATATATATCATCTAGCCTATTAAAGTTATTTTCAAATTTTTCTAGTATCTCTTTTGGCCCAAGAACGAATTTGAAATCACACTTTGTGTTTGTTGTCTTCAAACTCTCAAGACCAAACTCTCTGCTATTGAGTTGATTCTGATCTTAGCAACCACATAGTGCAGGTGAAGCTGTCCCTCTGGGTTCCTGACTTCAACTCTTTCCTGGAGAAGAAAGCCTCTTCTTGGCCCCATGGACTGATGGCTTTGAAGTGCTGTCCCTGCCAGCAGCAGCCCAACACGTGACTAATACACCATAGGAATCCTCCTTTCCTTAGTCTCCTATGGTCATCTTGTTGTTTTGTCTTTCTTAAGACCTGGAAAATTTTAATAGCATTGACCACGTATTGTGATACCCCAGTATGAATTAGCCTTACTGTCTCGCTTCTAATTTTTTTTTTGGGGGGGGGGGTGTTTCTACTTTCTAAATGTCATTACCCTAAAAGAAAACGACCGCTCCTTATAGAAACAGCTGATGTCAAGGTTAGGCTGGGGACAAAGATGATGAGTCCAGAGCATTTTATGTTGACACAAAATAAGGAAAATTTTTTTATGATCATGAGAGATTTACTGAAACCTATAATTAGGAGTTTGAAACTTATACTCTTTTAATTAGATAGCCAGTTTGAGATTTTATAGAGAAAAACCCATGCTAACATGTATGTTGTCTGTTTAGATGAAGTATTAGGTCAAATCATTTCACAAGTAATTAGTTTGAGCTCATGTTTTCACTTCTGGCATCTAAATCCGGGCTGAACTAATTTAAGATTTCCTGATGTATAATATGCAAGGAGTATAATTATATACTGAACATCTTTAAAGTGTGCAATTTGAGACATGTTGACATAAAAACACTAAGAAACCATTATCATAGCTACCCTCAAATTTTTATCAAAGCCCAGTAATGTTCCCTTTAAAAACACACATCCACACACTGTTACACTTACTGTACAAGCACTACAGTGTTTTCATGTAGTAGACATAGCTAACTTGTTCAGACTTTATCTACAGAGAAAATGTAGACAGAACATGCAACACAAAATATTTATTTATTTTAATTATTGAATTTTGAAATGGTTTTATATAAGGAAACATTTTTTAAATGACTACAGCCCCCCCCCCAAGTACAAAATAGGCAGCACAAAGGGGTCCCTACTGGTTAAATATAGAGGAGTTGAATAATACAGTAATCAAAAATTGAAATACAGTATGAAGCCAAGCATTAAAATTTAGTGTGTGAATGAATGAGTCAGTACATATATACACACATACTTAGGGGGAAATTTCCCTTACTAGAAAACCCCAGCTAGAATATGTAGGTTAAAGAAGATTTAATATTTTTAAAAGGCATCACTTAAGAAACAGCATGGACAAAATTGTTTCAGAATTCAGGAATGGAAACTAGGATTTGTTGTAGAGTGATGAATAAGTGGATAATATATACTCTCACAGTATTTACACATACACAAATATGTAAGTTTGCTTTGGACAAACCTTGCAGATACCACCTTCCCCAAAGGATCAAAGTTACCCTTTTTCCAGTAATGGAATAAATCTATATCAAGTGCTTCAGCTATGATGCATTGAGAAGGTCACAACCTCTCCTCTGTGAAAACCTTGCAAAAAGGCTGAACTTGAATTTAAATGTGAGGAAGTGTCAGAGGAAATGTCATCTTCCCACTAGCTGAAAGGCAGCTGGTACACTCCTGTGCGCAAGACATACTTTCAGTTTGGCCTTCAGTGAGTTCACCAACGAGATCCATTTTAAGACTTTCAGGGAAAAAAATGAGTGATGAGAGCCATGCCTCATGAAGATTAAACTGGAAGTAAACAAATGAAGGGTGAGGAGATAAAATCTATGGAAGGCATCGATGTGTGCTCAGGATCTATTACATTATTTCAGGCACACCGTCATGGTAATCTCTATCAGGGTAATGGCTGAAGGAATGATGAGAGGAGACCAAGCAATGACTTATATAAAGAAGGATCAAAACAACTGTTGCACTCACTGAATGTGATGATGATTGAAAAGGAGTGAATGAGACGTCCCTCTTAACTAGACCAGGCTTCTGGGTGTCCTGATAGAAAGTGGATCAGTAGGAGAGGCAAGGGTCTGTTTTAGATAAATATTTAAGTGATTAATAGATTAACATGAAGAAAATTCCTAGGAGAGAAAGTCATCTTGGAAAGAGATATAACACATAGTAATTACTGCACTGCATATTAAGATGCTGAGTTAAAAAACAATATTTAACTTGACTAATAATAAACAGCCAGTAAGGGCAGAACTATTCACAGTCAACATTTAAAGTACTCAAAGCCAAATAAGTTCTCAACAGGAGTGCTGGTGGTAGAGTGGTTTTGCATTGAGCTGCTAACCCCAAAGTCAACAGTTCAAATCCTCCTGCTGCTCTGAGAGAAAAACAAATGTTTCTACTCTTATAAAGATTTACATTCTTAAAAAAAAAAAACTCTAAAGGGCAGTGGTTCTCAACCTTCTTAAAGTCATGACCCATTAATACAGTTCCTCATGTCGTGGTGGCACACATCCCCCAACTATAAAATTATTTTCATTAATACTTCATAACTTCTCTATGCTTATTTTTCTACTGTTATGATTCAGGCAACCCCTGTGAAAGGATCATTTGACCCCCCAAAGGGGCTGTGACTCACGGGTTGAGAATTGCTGCTAAAGGGTATCTATGAGAGGAAATTGATGCAATGTCAGTGAGATTGCTTTTTGATTTTTAAGGTTTAAATATACCCAAGTTAAGCACTCACCAACTCACCAAAATGTAGGTGCTTCAAGTTAACCCAGAGGTATGTCAGAAGAAAAGGTTATCTATCTGTTCATGACAAAAGCATCTACTGAAAACCCTGTGGAGATGGTCGTGCTCTGATAACACCTGGGACTATCAAAAATTGGGATGAACTACAACTGTTTATTCGGTGTAATTAATAGAAGCTTTTCCCTCTAAGTTCACAAGCTTGCAATTAGGTCAGACAAAATTCTGTACATGCTGAAACTTTCCAAATGGCCTAAAAATCCATGCAACTATCAATTTGTGGGTCCTCAAGCAATCAGACGTCTATGCTCAAATTTACAGGAAATCTACTTAAAAACAAAGAGAAAAATGAATGAAGTTTCTTATTCATCTGTGAATGTAACGTGTTTCTGTAGCCTCCTTAGCACTTTCAGTAGTGAGCTTATTAGTGGTCAGATGTTTGGTTGGCAGAGGGCATTCACCAGCCACTCAAAGAAAAGTGAATTTTGTTTCCATATATACTGCCTCAGAAACACTAAGGTGCAGTTCTAGTCAGTACTAGTGGGTTTTTAGGGTTTGGGATAAACTTGACAGAAATAGATTTGGTTCGGTTTGGTAGATTTTGGTAGACCTCAAAGATCACCCACTCACATGCCACCATTTTATAGAATAAGTGCCTGAGTCTGCAGCATATATCTAAGTTTATATTAGATGGGAAAGATACTGCTTTAAAAATTTTACACTAGGTTTCTCAGCCGATATTATGAGCATCCAAGAGCTAGTTTCCAGTTCCCCATATAAATAAGAAGACAACATTTGTCAAAAGACTAACTATATTGAATAAACTCGAGTCCTGATATAACAATACAATGCCTAGCTCTGAGGGTGAACAAAAGACTCAGTGCTCAAGCCTCTGGGTTGTAGGACATAATTTAGTCTTGACAGAAAATGAGGGTCCAAGTGAAAACTGTTTATAACTAAATAGAATTGGCCATCATCTTTCAGTTAATCCCTTTTGAGCGGTGGCAGGTCGTGTTCACAGTCAAACTCTCCTTCAATCTTTCCCAAAGAAAAATGATGATGACGACGAAGAAGCAAAAAGAAAAAGAACAGCTCCTTCATTACAGTTAATACATTAAAATACTGAATTGAAATATGTGCTGAAATTGCTAAGATCATTCTCATTTAATTTTTCTGTTCTATTTCTGATGCCTTAATAACAATGAAACAGAAGAATACTCATTATAGAAAGTATACATTTCTCTCTTACACAAACTCAGCACATGTCTTCAATTAACTTAGTCAAAATAACCTCTTTTTTAAACCTCTCTCTTAATGGCAACTCATTATACACTTTAAGGAACATTTTACATTACCACCGTTTATTTATTTATGCTCTTGTAAAAGAACCGAGAATATTGCTAAATCAGGTAAACTCAGATCAGATGCTACATTCTTGCAATGGAAACACAAATTTACTTAAGACACTGATTTCCTGAAAGAAGTATGTCTTCTAAATTTGCCCCCCATGAGACTTGTAAGCAACAATTGAACACATTCCTTCCACCATTAAGAAATTACAATTCCGAGGTTAAAATGGAAGCTGATCAGCCCAGACTAGAATTTTTCTCACAGCTTTTGCTTTTATTTTGTTTAATCTTTTCCTTTTTTTCTATTTACTGTTAGGTAAAATTATAAATTAAAAATAGTGAGAAAGCAGAAGTTGTTTTGCTCTTATGGTTTCTTTCATAGTTAATCTGGTTCCCAGCTCTAACCTTACTTTGTGAGATAGAAGGATGCTCAAAGAGCTGCACTGAACAAAAACTTTATTCCACTTGATTAGTCACCAAGGCCCAGTCTTCCACTTGTTTACCTATAGCTTGAATCACCCAGAAATTGGTTTGTTTACCAGAAATGTTTTTTTCCTTTCCTACCATTTTCTTCCAGTCCACTCTCACTCATAGTAGTCTCAAATGTGTCAGAGTAAAACAGTGTTCCAGGCTTTTTAATGACTGACTTTCTCAAAAACGTCTTCCTATGATATCTGAAGGCTGAACCTACGAAGGCAGAGAGAAATATCTCACTGGAGTCCAGACCCACACTCCTTGCCTTCCCTTTCCTGCTGTTGAGATACTCAGAGAACTTGAGGAGACACATGGAGATCCATGCCAGTGTTCATATGCTTCTACTGCCACTGGATCCACAAGACCTTCTACTCACAGGTCTTTATTCTACCTGTATTCAACAATTCTGCATGTGCAGCTTGAGTCTAAAGAGGAACTTATAGACTAGCATTGCACATATGGACTAATATCAGACTTATGGACTGGGCTTTGATGTTTTCTCAATATATAATATTCTTTGATATAAAGCTCTTCCATCTACATTTACATCTCTATCTATCTATCATCTATCTATCTATCTATCTATCTATCTATCTATCTATCTATCTATATGTATATATCTTGGGTTTGAGACCGATGTATCCTGTTGCTTTGCATTGCTTGAGTGTGGTATCTCGTCCAGATTCACCCTGTGATTTGTTGCCTATGGGCAGGTTCTCCTTCCTTGCCTGAGGGAGGACTTTATGGTCTTCTTCCTTGACCTTGGACCCAGCACCCCTCATGGAGTTGAAGGATTTCCAGTATCTTAACTGTTCCAGGGAAGTGAATTGAACTGAGTGCTTTGTACTGCTGCATAGACAAATTAGTTTTCACATTCCTTTGTTCTATCTATCTATATCTATACAAAATCATAAGTAGCTGGTTTCTCTCGAGAACCCCCCCCTAAACTTTCAGGTAGCAGGCAAGTATGTCAACCATGTATACCAGTCCTAGAAATTGTTAGGTAATAACTAAATTAAAACAGAATTTGTCCCTTGATCTCTGCTGCTATTATCATTTCTTCTTTCTCTCCCCTTAAAAGTATTGTCTTAGTCTGAGTACATTAGAGAAACAAAATTCATAAACACACACATATATATAAAGGAGAGATTTATATACAAGAGCAATTGAAGAAAAAGATCTCAACCCAGTCCATTCCGACATCATAAATCTGATATTAGTCCATATATTTGATACCAATCTATAAGTCCTCTTCAGAATCATGAAGCACATTGCATAAGTCTGAGTAGACTTGAGAAACAAATTCATAAACACGCATATGAGTATAAGGGAAAGGTTTATATACAAGAAGAATGGAACATTGAGAAAGCATCCCAACCCAGTCCAGTCCAAGGTCATAAGTCTGTATTATTAGCCCCTATGTCTGACCAACCTATAAATTCTTCTTCTGTGGCAGTTATGTGCTTATGTTAAACTTATGATTGAAATGTAGGGGTAGAGTCTAGCATGTTAATCTGGAGATAGCCATTGAGTAGCCAATGAGGCCTCTATGTGGGCATGGCTTTCTCCTGAGACTTCTGGGAAATCTCACGATATTGCCCTCGTGAAGATGAGAAGCTATCTTCCCCAGTTGTTGGGAGTTAGTCTCAGAGACGATGAATCACGGACAAGACAAGCTGGCAGCATCCAAGAAGCTTGAGGAGTCGGTGGAGAGACCACACAGCTTTGCCCTGATGGAGCCAGACCTCTGAAGCTGGGGCGGCCACATGGGAACCTCTGCCAGCAATGAGTTACTTCTGCTGTTGATGGACTCTGAGCCTTGGAAGCAAGGAGCCACGTGTAGACCCCTGCCAGCACCAGGATTCTGCACCCACTGATCTGTGACTTCATGAGTAGGAAGAAGACTTTATTGATTGATTTCGGGCATATGGGTTAATATCGGACTTATGACTTTGAACTAGACTGGGCTCAATGTCCTGTTCCTCTTGTATATAAACCTTTTCCTTATATCTATATGCATGTCCTTGAATTTGTTCCTCTAGTTTACTTGGACTAACACATCTTCTGACTCATAAAGCACATACAATGACACCAGGACAATCACAGGGAAGTGAATGCAGAGTCTTCTGTATCCAGTGGTGTATCCACTGCTGGCAGGGGCCTCCCCGTGGCTCCTTGTTCCCAGGGCTCAGGTTCCATCAGCAGTATCCACTGGTGGTAGAAGCATCCCTGTGGTCTCCCAAGTATCTCAGCACTGGCAGGAGTCTCCGCATGGCTTCTTCCATCCTAGAGGTTTGGTTCCATGAGGGTAAGCCCATGTGGCTTTTCCTCTGACTCCTCTAGTCTCCAGGAATCAAGATCTATCAGCATGCTGTCATCCCATCTTGTCAGTAGTTAGTCTCCCAAGAACTGAGTCAAGTCTCTCACCTCCAATTGGGAATATCGCAAGACTTCCCAGAATTCTCAGGAGAAAGTCATGCCCACACAGAAGCCTCAATGGCTATCTCCAGATTGACAGGCTAGACTCCACCCCTATACTCCCAATCATGAAATTAGCATCAAGTACATGACTTCCACACACATGGAATGATTCCAAATGCAGAACAATCAAAAGCCAGTGAGTAGAAAGTCTTTGAATCCAGTGATGTAAGCATCTCAGCACTGGCAGGAATCTCCACATGGCTTCTCTAAGTCCAGGTTTCTGGCCACATCAGGGTAGGTTCATGTGGCTTCTCCTCAGGGATGTCTCACAGGAAGCCAGCCTTGTTAGCAGAGTGTCTCCAAGGGAGTGAGAGTGTCGCCTGCTTCCAAGAAGGAACTACCACCAGATTTCCCAGAATTCTAAGAGGAAAAAGCCATGCCCACACAGAGATCTCATTGGCTATCTCCAGAATGACAGGCTAGACTCCAACCCTACACTCTAAATTCTAAAATTGACACAAGATTAGGTGACTGCCACAAGTATGTTATACATTCTCCTAAAAAATTAATTAAAAAACTGAACCCTCAATGATTTTTTTCAATTGTGAGAGGAGACACTATTCTCCAAAAAAATTGATCTCTTTTTCATGACTGAGATATTAAAAGCAGGAGAAACACATTAGCAATCCTGTTAGATAATCATAGATATACTAAGAGCTACTACAGATGACATTATATTATACGACATACTTCAATATACAATTTAGCACTACTTGGGAATTGAGGCAAAATTGCTTCACAGTTGGTTTAAAATAAAAAAGAACATATTTTTAAATTTCTCAGTAGGTGATAATCCAGTAATGCAGAGAAATATTTTATAGACATATGGAACAAGTTAGCATGATAATTACAAAATGATTATTAATACTTAGAAATCAGAAGTCTTGCCCTTGCTAATGTAGTTGTTTTGCTGAGACTCTACTTTATAAGTAAACTAAATGTATATTTACCTTAAGTTTCTGAGCTGAAAGTGGCATCAGATTAATAAGTCATTGAAATGTAGCACCTAGACTCAATCTGCATATAGGCAAGAATAAGAATTTTTCTTTGCATGGGATTATATATTATGGGATTATGTGCAGGTTTACATCATGATTTCTTGTACAACAGATTGCAGGCACCCACTGAAACGCAAGAAAGGAAAACTTGAATTAGTCTCCTTCTATTTACCTCAATTCTGATCTTATGTTTGAAAAAAATGAGGGATAATTCTGGCCAATGTTTGTTCAATAGAATAGCCTTCTGAAAAAGACAGTATCAATTTCCAGGCACTGTCATCACCGCTTATTCTCATAATAGCCTGGCCTCTTCACAAATAAAAAGATAATTGGGGGGAAAGTTTCCATTTTGTAAACCATCTGCCATATTCTGGTTGGAAAGTATGTTACTAACCCCCAAAAGAAGCAGGTAAAAACAGAATTTTCTGAGAAAATAGCAGTACAAAAAATTATAGAGTGGTCTCTCTGATGATTATTGAAAGAGATGCACACACCCACGATGAAGAGCACAGGAAGATTTTTTTCTTGCAAATAAGAACGGGTTTTTAGTGTTTTACACATTCCCAATTCACCAATAAATGGTTATTCATTTTTGTTTTTCAACACCCCATAGTGCTGTGTGGAAAATGTGTTCTAAGTGCTTTATAAATATTAATTCACTTGTTGAGCCTAAGCTATAGCACTATGTGGTGAATTCTGTTGCTCTAACTTTCGATTTCCTAATATCATTGAGTCTATTCTGACTCCCAGTGACCCAGTGGGTAAAGCAGAATTGCTCCCTAGAGTTTCTAAGACCAAAACTCTTTACGACATCAGAAAAGCTCATCTTTCTCCCTGGGAGTAGCATGTGGGTTCAAACTGTGAACCTTGTAGTTAGCATGACAATGTGTAACCCACTCACCACCAGGGCTCCTAAGACCTATCTGATACATGGAAGAGACGGAATTAAATGTCCAGGACTGAAGGACAGGCATTCTGTCTTTCAACAAGGTCCATGTCCTTAACCATGACTCTGTACTGGATATTGGTACTTTGCCCTGCAAAGTATTAAAAAAATTTCTCTAAAATGCAGTAACTCTTAATGCTGAGATTTATAATCTACAAAGATTAATTTCAATGTCAAAGTTATCACTAAGATCCAAATTCATATCCTGGTGTTCTGTAGCTCATTGAATATGTACTTTTGGGGGCGAAAAGTTTTCATATAAAGCATAGGTCAACATGAAAAGAAGAAAGATGCTGTCATCCCACCACTGATAAAGAATGTAGTGATTATATCTGATAATCTATATCTGTATTTATTGAATGCCACCTTTCATATATTACTTTTCGCTAGAGGAAGTACATAGAATAAAATAAGATTAGAGCTATACTCGCCTCACCTCACCACCAAAAAAGGGTGATATATTGTTTTGAATGAGTAACTAGGAATAACAATCAACAGAATTCCCAATCCCTTCAAATAAAATCACAAGTAGAGTTAGGGAATAAATGAAATAAATAGAGGAAAAGTAGTTTGTACTTCCATCTGGAGAATTACAATATCTACTAAATAAATAAAATAAAATAAAATAACTGTGTCTTTGAAACAATAGAAAGACATTAATATTGTTTCTTTATATATTGTTTCACACCAAATAATGAACTGATTTTCAATGACATTAATAATATTCTTTATTGCTCAATTGCTCAACAAGCACATCCCAGGGGCCTCAGTTTTTACTTTTTAATCCCTCACTTTTGCGCTCCCTGAATACTCATTTAAAAATTTACTCAGATATCTTTATTACAGTTCTTCCTATACCGCCTGAAAGTTGTCAGCACATTATGAAAATGAATTAAGCAATATTTTAATGACTCTTTTTTATTTGAAAGCAATAAAGTGAACATTTCTAAATGAGTTGTAATTTTGGATGGAAGAATAATATATAAACTAAGAATTCAATTAAAAAATGTATCTTGTAGTTAGTGAAAGTTACCTTACAACTGACTGTAGCTGTGTGCAGGGTCCTACCTTAAATGTGATAGGAAGACTCATAGTCCTAAAGTATACTCTGTGATGAGGCCCTGATGATGTAGTGGGCTGCTAACTCAAGTCCTTAAGGATACTTTTATGACTCATAGTCCTTAAGGATACTCTGTGGTGAGACTCTGGTGATGTTGGGCTGCTAACGCAAGGTGAGCTGTTCGAAACTACCAGATGTTCCATAGAAGAAAGACACGATTTTTTACTGCTCTAAGTGTGACAATCTCAGAAAGCCACAGGGGCAGTTGTACTCTGGCAGTCGGGGTCACTATGAGTTGGAATCAACTCCATGGCAGTGTGCTTGGGTTTGGTTTTGAAAAAGAGAACAATTAAAGTAAGCAATATTTTAATTGCTGAAAATCAAAATCATTTCGGCCTTTCTCTATATAACTAATTGCTTTTCCAAACCCCAATGATGTCGGAATCAAAATTTTACCACTTGTAGCATGCTTGTCAATCAGCTCTGGTGGTGGTGGGTTAAACATGGGGCTGCTAACCACAAGGTCAGCAGTTCAAAAACCCCAGACACTCTGTTTGAGAACGTTGAATTACAGTCTCAGAAACTGCCAGGATTAATTTGACGCTGTCCTGCTGAGTGAAATGACTCTCAGCGAGTGAGCGAGTGAGTGCGTGCGTGAGTGAGCATGCTTATAGATTCTTTGCGTGGGGTGAGGGGTGGGGGGTAGATAGGTTTATTGTGCCAATCTGGCCAAAAAAAAACATGTAGGATAAATCATGTTGCTGTTTGATTGGAAGGCAAAGAGATATATGGCTTTGCACTGGCTGCCCCCCTCTCTTGCTCTCTGCTGGCAGCTGTTTTCATTCGTTCTCTGTATCATCTTGTAAACTACACTACCCATGGATCATGTTGCTAGGGCTGAGGGTCCTTCAAGGCCTGCTTCATCACGCTGCTGGTGTGTACATCCCTTGAACTCGAGGCTAGTGGATCCTGTCACCTTGAATTGCTTGAGCTCGATATCCCATGGGGTCTGCTCCTGAGCTGCTGACTGGAGGTGACCCACTCTAGTGTTTCCTGCCCATGGGTTGTCTCTACCTGCATTGCTCAGGGACAAGCGGTGTCTGATTCCTTGACCTTGGAGCAGGCAGCCCTCTTGAGTTGAAGAACTTCCAATACATTGACTCTTCCATGAAAGTAAGTTGAACTGAGCCCTTTGTACTGCTATATGGATTAATTAACTATTATATTCCTTGATGCTGAAAAATATAAATAATCATATGTGTTCTGGTTTTGTTTCTCTAGATAGCCCTACCTAACAAAGGGGGTATAAATCAATTAGAACCAGTTACTAACTTAAAGGATGAAAGTTTGAACCCACCCAGCATAGTGCTACAGAAGAAAGTTCTTATGTTTTTACTTTCATGTATGCAGTTTGTTGCTGTTAGTTGTGGTTAGAGTGATGTTGATTCACAGTGACCATGAGTGTTTATAAGCAGGTCTCCACACTTTCCTTCCTGGGCACCTCTGGGGAAGTTCTCATCATCAAAATTTCTGCTAATAGTTGAACAGAGAACAATACTGGTATTAGCCAAACAATCTCATGATTTAGCATGCACAACCTAGTTGTCAGTAAGTTTTACTTCTTCCATTTCATTAGCTGACTCAATAGTGCCTAACAACAAATCAAATAATATGTGAATCATATGTCAATAAATCTATTTCAGATTTTGTTTTTTCCCCACTGATGCACAATGGTCTAGTAGTCTTCCTATAGTCCTTTACTTTTTCTCAGCATCAGGAGAGTAGCAGAGCTGAGTAGAGTAAAGCAGACACGGAGTGGAAGGAGGACTAGGGTTCTGGAGCCTCTCCAGAGGAAGAACCCCAGCCCAGCCTCTACCACTCCGGCTGGAACGCTCACATTAGAAACAGCTGTCAGTCGAGACGCACACAACTTCCTCATTCTTGCTCTTTTCTTAATCTTTCTGACTTTTTATTCTGACTCCACATCTTCACTTCTCACTCCACTCAGCTAATTATCCTAAGCAATGTTTACTTCGGTGATGTAAAAGAAACCTGCCAAATATGCATTCCATAGACTGATTAGCATTTGTGTTTAAAGCACACCATGGATGGTGACCTAATCATAAATCCCTAAGAATAGCAATTTGAGTTTTACTTAATAACAACATTCTATTTTTACCCAGGGTACCGAGGTAGTCTTCATAAATTTGCAAAAGCAGTATAAGTATCTTCCTAAAATTAAAAAAAAAAGTTAAAGAACTAATTCTCTTCATTTACCAATTGATTGATAACATTGGCCTGGCAGATATAAAAGTAAGTTTTATTAACAGGCTTGCAATGAAATAAAATGATATCTTGCAAGTTTGGGCATAGTGATACTTACTGAAAGCTGTTTATTGTAAATGCTGTACGAATGCCAAATACAGACCGAGTTTTTGTTCTAGCTCTCACTTCAGAAGTTCAAACTATACTAGAATTAAGATGCTGCACCAGGTTTACACAAGGCTACAGTTTACAGTGGAAGGCTTCAAGCCGTTTTGGAGTCTTACACAGATGTAGTTGCTTTTGAATGCTTTCAGACAATTGAGTGAGCTGGGAGAATAGTGTTGCCCTCGGGTACAATGCAGTGGAAAGTGAATCATGACCACTCCCCTAGCTAGTCCATGGAACCAAAGTTTAACCCTTAGAAACTTGCCTGGGTGTGGCCTCAAAGGAAATTGGGATGGGATGGTGGTGTCACACAATTATGCACCATATCCTGACTGCCATGGTTGGGAAATCCCCAAACCTTGTAAACTCTTTTATCTAGAATAGTGTATGCATCTTAATCAAGGTCCCATTGTGATCCCACATGCAATTGTGATATACAGATTTTCCACTAACTATGATTTTGTGACAATTTTCCTTGTATTCCCAGACCCTACTTAAGCAGCATTTCTTTAAATCCCTATATACCATTATGACCTCACTCAAATGATCTCCCTCATCCTGATAATCTTTTTTATTTTTGGGGGGGGGAGGGCATCACTGCTCTCCGGTGGTGGGAGTAGGAGGCCCAGCCCCACTGCTGGAATTGAACCTCTGTGCCAGTGGGCCGCAGTCCCGTGCACAACCACTACGCCACCGGGACTCCGCCCATCCAGATAATTTTTCTTCATTTTTTTCCAACCTAAGACTTAGTAAATGTATATATATAAATTATATTTTAATATGGAATCTCTTTTCCTCTACAACAAAACCCAGGTACTACTCTTCAGGAGAAAGATAAACCTGTCTGAGAAATAGTGATAGTTTCAGAAACCCTGTAGAGTCACAATGAGTTGGATTTGACTCAAAGACAGGCTCAAGAGAACTTCATAGGCCCTGAGACATGGAAAACACTAAGTGATTATTTGTTGAATGAATAAAGGAATGGATGCGGGAAGTTATTTTTCTGATTTATACCCTACAAACAAACAATAAATAAAAAACACCACCATTGCCATCAAATTAATTCTAACCCATAGTGACCTTCTAGAACAGAATAGAACTGTTTCTTAGGGTTAAGTTAGCTGCTAACTGTCTGAGACAAGAGGTCTTCACCTTTCTCTTACAAAGTAGTGGTGGACATGCTGACCTTGTGGTCAGCAATGTCATACATAATCCACTATGCCATTTCTGCTTTATGTCAGGACTACTACAATACATTTGAAATGGTTTTTATATTTTCCATATTTTTTAGTTCTGTACTTTGCTTCATAGTCCAGTCAATGTTAAAAATTAATAGTTCTCGATGGCCAAAAATAGATCCCATCAATTTTATCTTCTCTTTCTAAAGCCACCCTGTCTTTGAAGAGTGCTGGTGACACTGCTCTGCTGCTGCGATCAGTTACATCTGTGAGTCACAGGCACGTACACTGTGAGAACTTGCCACCAGCTGGAATTTTGAGGAAATGATACCACCTCAAGTCTCCTGAGTGTAGACGGGAATTTGCACATTTTTACCAAGGAAGACCCAGTGTTCTTGTAGAGAAAAGCAATTGACTATGCACAAGCTTTAAGGTGCCTCCAATAACAAGTTGGTGTGGTGATGGGTACTCTGTCTCAGAAGGTTCTTTGGAGTTCCTGGAAAGGGAGAAAGACATCAAAATACAAATTGCTTCTCACAGTCTCAACACTATAGCCTGAGAACTCCTGTAATCAGTGAGAAATGTGCATGTGATGGTTATTTCCCAAGGAGCCCAGAAGGCACTGTTGGATAAGTTTTAGACAGTTTTGATCTGGAGAACCACAGTCTAATGCATATCCATTGTGCCAAATTGTCAATAAATAAATACAAAGTTTTAAAAAGAAATCAATCAATTACAGTAGTAGGCTAGGAAGAATGTGGTAGGTGATTTACATGAGGGTGAATTTTCCCTTCCCAAATCTCTCTTCCATCTAATTGCATCCTTATACCAAACTTCCCAGGTTCTTCAAGAGACAAAGAACTAGAAATGCCAACCAAGTTCCTTATAATGTTATAGCCACAAACAAAGTCATTCATCTGAAAGTTAGAGTTCATTCCCCATTTTTGTGGTCTCTCTTATCACATTTAACTTAGCTGCACAATGAAAGAAAGATGCAAATCTCCAGTGACTACAAGTAGAGAGGGGGGCTTGCAGGACGGCCACTGAACAACATATGGAGAAATAAGAAGTATAACTAAATGATATTTAATGTTAGAGTCAAGTGTTTTAAGTCAGCCCACAGAGATCTCTCAGAAGATCATGAATTCAAAACTAATTTCTTGAGTGTTTCTGGCCTGCCTTTCTGAGCAGTTTATTGTTAGTTTATTATTTATTTGTTTATTATTAGTTTGTTTTTAACAGTTTCACCAACATGCAACTCATATATTTCAAAAGTTCAATCCCACTCATAAGAGTTGTACAGCCATCACCACAATTAATTTCAGGACATTTCTTTTTCCTTATACTCATTATTGTTAGTACCTTATTTCCTGACAGTCTTCCCTAGAATCTATTAAAGCAGTTGTTTAACTAATCTGGAATTCGTAGGCAGAAAAACATACAGATACAAAATTAAACACAGCAGCCCAATAAATACAGAATGAAACAGAGGAAAACTTCAATCAAAGACAAAGCAGAAAGTGTTACACACTGGATCAAGAGGGTATCACATTTTGACCTAACTACCGAATTGAAATAATCCTCTGAGCAGTTTTCAGGAAGACTTTGGCTCTCAGGGCACAATGGATGACCACCATTTTCCCCTGGCACTTACTTGCTTGGATCTGCTCACTCTTTGTCACACACAATTTCTATGGCCTTGCAATATGCCATTCCCTCTCTCCTGTGGCCAAACCTCCAGTCATTCTAGCTTACCTCTGTTGTCCAAGTTCTTAGTTCCTCAATAGAGTATACAGTAAGAAGTAGGAGATTTTATTCTTGAAGCAGATCACTACAATTTTCTGGGCTGGGGCTGAATATTCTGATAATCAGATATATACCTCATATTGAAATTTATCTATTCCAGGACATTTCTATAATGAATATCTACCACCTTCATCATCTCAAGTTACATTTAAAAGGCAAAAATAGTCCCCTCCCAGCCTTTTGCTTGAGTCATATTTACTTGGTGCAAAGAATGTATCTGTGTGGAGGAGAGATTTAGCACAAGATTATAGATTCCCTGAGCAAAGTCATATACTTATAAGTCTAGCTTGGACCACAAAAGACTTGGATTCCTGGACCCTTTATTGGACCAATGATAATTATTTCTATTTAATTTTTATTAACCTCTCTCTTAGAAAATTCACTGTCACTGCTAAAGTACACTTCTCAATTTTCTCATACCCCCTACTTAAAAATGTTCTGTTTATTGACACATTCATCTATATTCAAAAAAGTTAAAACCAAACTCATTGGCATCCAATCAATGCCAACTCACGACAAGAACAGAATAGGATAGAACCGCATCTCTAGGTCTCAGATATTGTAATTATTTATGGGAATATAAAGCCTCATCTTTCTCCGATAGACATCTGGTGGTTTTGATCTGCTGATCTTGCAGATAGCAGCCCAACACATGACGACTCTGCAGCCAAAGCTCTTGATAAATAGTTGTGAGCTAAAACGGACTGGGAATGGCAAACTCAAGAAGAATGATGTTACATTAATTGTCCAAAAACTATTTCAAGATGTATTTTAAAGTATAATGCTAGCTTTGATAGGATAATAGCTATACACATACAAGGAAATGAAATTAAAACAATGTTATTCATCTATATAAAATTCAACACTTTATGAAAGACTTTTATAAATATTCCTTTATTCTATTATCTGTATCTCTCTGTGTGTGCCTGGTAAATATATGTATATGTGTGCATATACACATATATATATACACACACACAGTTTTTGCCAATTCAACCTAGCTGATTATTCTAAACAAGTTGATGAGAAAAATGAAATTACCCCAATTATATAAAGGAAAAATGTAAGATTCAGAGAAATTAGAAGGCATGCCTGAGAGCAGAACACAAGTAAAAGAGACAGCTGAAATTGCAACACAAACCATGTAATACAAAGAGTGGTGCTTTTCATCAATGTCAAATGATTTTGTCATTCAAGGTTATACTAAACTGGGACTCATTTTTTCCAACATTGTCTCCAGCTGTTCACGACTAACTTTTCTACATATGAAAATCTACTCCTTTCACTGTCATCCAACCTCATCCAAAACACTACTTCTCTGTATTTCCTAACCTGGTTTGCTATACTGCCTAAACTCCTTCTACAGAGTTGGCACACTTCCACCACCCAGCATAATCTCTTCTCCTTCATAATCCTGCACAGTTATATTTCTTTCCCTAATGTGGACCACTGAGATATTGTAAGACCCTAAATAATTCTCTACAGGTGTGCTTAGCCTTTTCTTGAGTGCTGAAAGTTATCTGAAGAGCATGAGCAATCTCCCCTGAGACACCATGCTATCTTATCACCTTTCATGGTGCTGTCACTGGGGACAGAAAGTCAGTAAAGTATATTAATCAGGAACTTTTCTAAATAGTGAGGATTCAATTGAAAAATCATCTTCTCCCTGAAAGCTTCCCTAATTATTCTAATCAGGAAGTAGAAACCATTTCCATGTTCCTTCCTAGAACTGCAGGTCTCTTAAATAGAGCATACTGTAGCATTACCTAGTCTCTAAAAGGTGGCATAACTTCAGTTGCATAGCACTCTGAATGTAAAGAAGTAAACATGCATGATATACGCCTGTGGAGGCCACATAACCTCCTCTAATTCCCAAAGCTGACTGTCACAAGGGAGAGGTCATACCTGCTCCCTTTGCTCTCAGTTTTCCATACCACTCTTGACCCCAACTCTTCTGTTCCCCACATCACATTCTACTTTTGTTTACCCATGCTCCTTAGCATTCTCCATTTTCACTCTAGATATGATCATTCATTGTAATCAACACACAGAACTCAAAGATGATTTCCTGTGTGGAAATTTTTAGGGAAGTTAACAGGTTACAATTCAGGGGAGAAAGGTTCGAATAAAGTTGTTCAATCAGCCCAGTGTCTTCTCTACCATGCCCACAGCAGGCCTCCTTGTGATCTGGCTTCTGCCCTGCTTCTGCAATGTTACAAAGCTATTTTAGGGCTACCAGAAAATACCCAGAGGACAAGCCACTCTGTCGTAAGCTTCAGCCCAAAGTTGCTCAGCTTTATCTCGGTGGGTCAGCGAAATACAATTTTCCCAATTAAGTACCCAGAGGTGTCCCACTGTACAAGCCACCCTCCTTCCCCAAAGAATTCATCTTTACTTGTGCTGTGAACTGAGTAGTTCACGCTTCCGTCTCATGCTCTTCCTCCTGGCTCTGCTGGTGCTGCTCCTCTGCTACTGAAGCTGTCTTCTGAATCAAAGAGGTTCATGCGGAGATTCTGATACTCAGGAAACATGCTCTATTCCTGCTCTTCTCTCTTGTCAGTAGTAGGGTCCCTCTTTCATCTAACACAGCTCATTTTATACTCAGCAGAATGGCAGCCGCAATAAACTCTGCTAACCATCACTTGCAGCTAAATCTTATAATCCAGTCATATTTTCTCATCACCTTACCCAAACTGACAAGAAAAATGAAGATCATTTGGTTCAAGTAACAGAGACTATGGATTAAAGAGCTTTATTAAATAATTTACTACACTGTACCCACTATGCTGTTGACTCTGATAGCTAGGATTCTTTAAATGTGTTATGCAACTACATTAACATATAAATGAATGGAGGGAAACATAGGTTTTTTTGAAACCAGAGCACAGTTGCCTTCAAAATGTTCACATAGTACCACTACTTAGGATCTCAAGATACCAAACAAAAGCCCTGTTAATTCTTGATTTGGCTGAGAAAACTTTCAAGTTGGTGTAATACGATGTCTTTTAAGAAGAGTTAATCTAATCCACAAGTTCTGATTGATCCATACCCTTTACAATCTGCCATTTTGCCAATTCCAAATCATAGTACAGCAAAATCATAATGAAATTTCTTTCCAGTTTCTCCTTTTTCCTGATAAGATGAGGAGGAGGAGAAGAGGCAGAGGAGAAAGTTGCAAAATAGGAGAATAAGAACTTTTCATTAGACAAAATCAACAGGTGAATCCCCTCAAGGAAAATAAATCAAAACAAGAATTGTAGAAACACATTAATGAACTGCAAAATATTGTGAAAATCTATTCTAATTTATCTATAATTTAGAGAAACTGAGAACCGGAATGGGTTGTGAAGTGCTCAAGGCTAATGAGCTGCACCAAGGTTTTCTACAGCCCATCAACTCTCTCCACCACAACGCACTGCCTTCTTAAAACTCATATTTTGATTGCTGCTCAGATTAAAAGTAAATAAATGAATAAGGAACATGTCTGAGCCTCTATTTCCCTGTCATTATGATGAAATATTACCATAACTAACTTACAGAAACGTTCAGTACTAAATGAATGTAAAGTCTCAGGACAGAGATATCATATTGGGAATATTAAAACTATTACTATTGTTAATTATCAACATCTGCCTCAAACTCATGCCTGTCTCAGTATAAATATTCCTTGAAAAACTGACTTGAAAATATACGGGCTGAGCCCTGGTGGCGTAGTGGTTGTGCGCAGGACTGGGGCCCACTGGGACAGAGGTTCAATTCCAGCAGTGGGGCTGGGCCTCCTACTCCCACCACTGGAGAGCCATGATGCCCCCCACCCCCCTCAAAAAAAAAGAAAGAAAGAAAATAGAATGAGTAAACTTACAACTACACTGTCATGTCATAAAAGTTGTCTATGATAACTACACTTTACCATCATATCGTTTATCCAGTGGTTACTATAACTTACAACATATGTCACAGTAAAAATAGGAGAAGTTAGCTTCTCGAACTTTAAAAAGAGGATAGAAATCAAAATAGTCAGCATCAAACATCAAAGATCGATTCCTGTGAGGTGCAAGTTTAACATGCTTCCATCCACCAAACTTTTTTACTGATTCTAAAACACTTTAGAATCCAGCCCAAAGCAACATGTACCTCTCTGCTACATTCAAGAACACATTGCAATGGTCAGACGAGGTGATACTTATAATTATGGGATTTATCAGGAGGGAAACAGATTAAAAATCAAGTTCAGGCATGCTTAGGATATCGTTCTTCTCTATCAGAAAAGTCTCTTTTCAGCCGTGTCTGCAGGCACATCTCTCCTAATCCTCTGTCTCGGGTCAGCACTCCTACTTGGGCAAGTGTTACAAAGCACTTTTAGGTTCCCTGATTAAGTGTAAGAGACCCCAGGGTCTGCCAGAAGGACTTAGTGCAAACCCATGTAGCTCTAGCTCCATGTGGCTATATACCTAGATCCACCAACAAATGTCCACTCGGACAGAAAGTCTCCTTTCTGAAGGTACTTCCTGGGCCACAAAGCCCACCGCTCTGTTTCATGCCAATCTCTCGGTTCTGCTGTCTCTGCTCCCACTACTCTCTGTCATTTCTCTGCCACAGGAGTCTATTCCCTGCATTGAAGAACAGTACAGTGATGTTGAATACAAAGGACATGCTCCACTCATGGCTTCTTTTATCTTAAAATGTTGAGATCTTGTCCACCTTCCTGCCCCTGGGGTGGCCCATTTTAAGCCTAAGAGGATGGCAATGCCAGCCAATGCCTTCGAAAGGGTGGAAGATACCTTATTTACTTGGTTCTCCCTGAACCAGGTATGTCATACACCTTATTCAGAACATTAGAAAACTACCTACTGTATTTTTTGTATCATGAAATACACCAAGTTTTTAGAGCAGGAAAACAAGAAAAAAATATCCTGAACCAAATAGTACCAGTATACTAAAATATTCTGTGGTACCACATCTTTGGACCATGACACACCCTCGTTACCCACCCCCCCCCTCACACACACATAACACACACACTTTTTGGAGGAGGGGAAGAAGTACATCTTATGGTCCAAAAAACCCCCTCATCTTCTGGTGAGTCACAAACCCCTACATTTGTATAGTTGTACCCAGGACTTTGGGGAGAAAAGGAACATTAAGTAAGTCACTCAAGCACAGTCACTTACCTAGTTGCTGAATTAAGGAGTACAAAGCCCTATATTGTCTTTGCCCGGGTTACATTTAATGGCTGGAACTCTTGCCTGGACCCCTTCCCAGCATCTATACTTTCCCTAACTGGTTTGGTCTTCTCTCTGAAGCTTCTTAACTTGCATGGGTCTCATGCATGTGTGTGACCTCCAACTATCCACATGTAACACAGCTACTTAATATCCACCTGGGACTAATTAGTTTGTTGAACAAATATTTATTTTGCTTCTAATGCACACCAAGTTTGCTTGCTGCTGGATAAACAGTGGTAAACAAAGAAAACAGAAAATATGTAATCTAGGAGCACTACATTCCAGTGCAGGGATGATCCAAAGGAGTAAAAAGCAGAAAGAAAAGCAGTTCTTCTTTGGAAACGCCATCCATGAAGTCGGAGGGCTCCGAGTCCCGGTGGCACAGGGACAGCTAAGGGCAAGAGCAGCAGCTGAAGCTCATCAGTGTCTCCCTGCGAAAAGGATGTGGGTTTCTGCTCGGGGAAGGATTGACAGCCTCAGACAGCCGAAGCACAAACTGCTCTGTCCTATACAGCCACTCTGAATTGCAATTAATTTGATGACAGTTTTCTTGAGTTCACCTATTACAGACCTTGCCCTAACTTTGATGCAAACGAACAAGATATAATCTATCTTATAAGAGCCTGGGCATGGCTTTCTACTTTATGATAAATGACCTATCCTGCTATATATGTTAAGCAGGCTATAAGAAACATGTGTGGGCATTATCCATCAACTGAGGATACTGTGAAAATGTAGGTTCTGATTCAGTATATGTAAAGTAGAAAGGCAAATTCTAACAGCAGGTTAAATTAGAACAAACCAGTTCAAAGCCTTGCGTGTCATGTCTTCATCTTTACTCCATAAAGAACGCCAGTCTCAGAAACCCACAGGAGCACTTCTACCCAGTCCTGCAGGGGCGCTCTGAGATGAAATTAAGTCCTTGGGAGGGAGTTTGATTTTTGATGCCATATGAAAATAATATGCACTAAAGTAGAGAAAATGAGAACATATTAGGAGAAAAGGGTTAATAACTACTAACAAAGAAACCTTATACAAAATAGATCAAAATCTCTCACCTAAAAAGAAAAGACCCAAAGCAGGGACTGAATAAGCAGCAAGCATGATACCAACATGAGTTTACAGAAAAAAGATATGCATGGGTTGCACTGTGTGTACTTTCTAACCTGTAGTGCACAGTTTTACAATTTCAAACTAGTGGTGGTGACTGGTAAATGGCAGCTGGGATTCACACCCAGAACATCTGACTCTGAGTCCTAGAAACTTTCCTACTCAGATGACTTTCACATGCAAAATTTTTTCTCAATTGAATCCAGAGCCTTGTTTTTTTATCAATCATTTTATTGGGAGCTCTTTGAGATATTATAACAATACATAACTCTTCTTGAATTCTGATAACAATTCCCTTTATGCCCTCTCTCCTCCACCTTACTCCCACCTCCAGGAACTACACACACACACACACACATACGTGTGTGTGTATAGACACACATGTATATATACCCTTAATATATATACACGCATATATACACATATATTTGCCATATATTACATCATCCAATATTTCCATTTACCTATAATTTGGTCATTCATTCCCCTAGAGTAGGGTTATACAGTCATCATTACTGTGAGTTCCTCCTTCCCTCTTTTTTCCCACCCCTCTTCCAATACTTCAGTGACTCATTACTTCTATTACTGTTTCTGCAAGGTTATCTACCTTGGCTTTCATGCATTGAATGATCTTAATTATACAAATGAACATACATGGGTCTAACAAGATTGATTAGGTAAAACAGAGTACATAATGGTAAAGGGAAGAAGCATCAGTTCAGTGCCATAATGCACCGTGGATATATCCGCCCTCCCAAGTGGCCCTTCTGTGAGGGGCCATCCAATTATCTTATGGGTTTTGGGTCACCATTCTGTCCACATTCCTTTATGTCAATTGATTATGTTTTTGAAATACTGATACCTTTTCCCATCAACACCTCATGATCACACAGACTGGTGTGATTCTTACATGTGGACTTTGCTGTTTCCCTGATAGATGGTCACTTTTTTACCTTCAAGCTTTTCGGAGTCCAGATGCTATAACTTTCAATAATCGAGGACCATCATCTGCCTTCACCACATTTGCTTATGGACCCACTTTGCCTTCAGTGACAGGGTCAGCAGGGACTTGGGGCCTCTACTTAATTAAACTTTACCTCAGTACAAGAATGGTTTGTTCTAATAATGCAGCAGAGTATGATACAATCCTCACATTCTGAACCATTGACACCATGAATCATTTTTTTGCTTTTCCTTCTAATTTTGTGTATTCTATGGTGGGGATGTTTTGAGACCAGGCAGAGATTTGTTCTGGGGAGTTAAGAGTGATAACCAACTTGACAGCACCTAACAACAGTAGGACAAAAACGTCCAGGTCTGGAATTGTCTTAGGTAGCTTTATATGGTCAACAAAACTCAGCATAGGATTGGGCATAAAAAAGTGACCCACAGAGAAGCAGTCGATGTCTTCAGACTGCTTTCTTCATGTGTAAAAGGGGTTTATAATTTCAGTTTGTCGATATCACAGATTTGTTTTTTCGTGTTTTTTGGGGGGGCATCACTGCCCTCTGGTGGGAGTGGGAGCCCCAGGCTTGCTCCTGGAGAGCTGCTGCTGAATTTGAACCCCTGAGCCAGTGGGCCGTAGTCTTGCACTCAAGCACTACGCCAATGGGGCTCAGCCCAATATCACAGATTTGTAATGATCAATAAGCTAATAAATATAAAAATGCTTTGGTAATTTATCTTGAAATATGTATTTCTAAATGTTTTCTTTAAGCTAAAATATCTTTTATTTCTCTCTTAAATTCTCTATTCAGGATTATCCTCTTCCTATTTTGGTCTGCCCAAGTGCAATTTCTGAAACTTTACTAAAAAAATTGATCCCAATTTGGTATCAGAGCTAGCTCACGGTAGCTAAAAGTTATTTTTTTATAAATGTTATAAGACACATGCTAAATGTGCTATTTTAAGGTCCATTATGTTACTTAAAATAATAAAATATTAAAAACAAAAACTTTAAACATTCCTTTTTTCAATCTGTCTACTACAGATGCTTTTTAACAATTGCATTTGTATTATGACAAATTATATATAATAATGTACTGCTAAGAATTTCTTCCCAACTTTTTAATCAATGGCTGCACATTGGTATCTGAAATTAGTCATGATTGTAGCATTTCCACTACAGAAAGAATGAAATATTACAAAGATTGATTTACTCCTGTGTTATCCAAATAATGTAATGGATAATATGCTAATCATGGAGATTAAACTTAACAGTGTTAATGCATAAAAATAGGTTAAACAAGATATGAATTTTAACCAAACATTGGCTATGGATACAAAGATGGATCAAAAATCTACAAAAGCGTGCTGTAACTGGTTTCACACAGTTACACTGAAGACTACCACCATATATATTACCTCATCAGTAGCCAAGGGGTAATATTGGTTACTCATTTGGCTGCTAACTGCAAGGTCAGCAATTTGAAATTGTCAGCTGCTCCACAGAAGAAAGACAAAGTGTTCTGCTGTAAAGAATGCAGGTTTTGGAAACCCATGGGGGTTCTACCCTGTCTTTCTCGGGTCACTGTGAGTTGGAATCAACTCAATGGCAGTGAGTTTGGTTTTTGGTTTGGTATATTATCTTGATATTTACAAATTATATGCTACCGACATAGCAGAAAACTGTATGACATTTTTAAATGCATACATAGATATATAAACGTGTGTGCCTCATCTATAACTCTATGTGTGATTTGTTTGGGGTTTTTTTTTTAAGACAGACAGAGCATAGGTCATTATTTATGCTTTTAGTGACACAGCACTGTTTAGTCCATCAACAGAGAGAAAGAAAAAGAAAAGGAAGAATCTGTAAAAGAATATAATAAATGAAGTGGCAATATTTTACCATTCCTACACAATACAAGAAGACACAGCATCCATCAAGGGAGTGGTAAAAGAAGACATCCCAGAGGAGGTACCACTTCAGCTCATTTTGCTGAACGGCAGAAGCAAGTCCTGTGACTGACTTGAGGAAAAACAGGGACTAAGTAACACATGAAATAAGGAAATGCTTATCTGCGCTATTTTGAACAACTAAGAACTATTCAGGATAGCTCTAAGAAGTGTTTAGTAGAGTTTGAATCATGAGCACGCCATTTGTAGAAGTCTGTGAGTCAGAGTGCAAACCCACAGAATCCCGATGTAGATTAAGCTTCCATTGACATTCTTTTAATCATGAAAAAAGGTTGTAGATATCTGGTTCACAGACAGAGTACATTGGATAGTACATTACGTCCACCCCTCTCCTCTCAGCCCAGGGAGAGGAGTCCTTGACAGAGGTCAGGATCCTAGGGACAGTTCAAGGAGATCCAGGGCCATGAATCCTGCCCATTTAGTCATGTCCTGACTGCCTTGGCCCTGGAGCAATCTTGTAAACTTTTCTATCTAATATAAGTTACAGGTCCCAATTGTGGTCCTTTCCCCATTTGTCAGTCTGATATTGAACCTGCTAAACTCTCCTGGGTTACAGACCCTTAGTATTAATTGAATATTCTCCAGATGGATAAAGTACATCCAGGTCTCTTTATTTAAAACCCAGGTTTTTAAATTTAAAAACAATTACAAAACCCTGAAACTTACCTCAATCAAGTGGATTCCTATTCATAGCACCCCTAATAAAGTGACCAGATTTTATGCTGGACACCATGACTGGGGGTGGAGTGGGGTTGTTGATTAAAAATTTGGTCTATACGGAGCAACAAAAATTTTCATAGAATGCAAAAATAGTATTGTAATATATTTATTTTAATTTTAAAATGCCATGGGACATTGTTAAGTTGTTAAAAGTGGGACCTCTGGGCACCTTACAGAAGCTAGGACAGAATTTCTTCTGTGAGTTTCCAAGTAGGGAATTCTTTACAAGAGTAGAAATCTCATCTTTCTTCCACATAACAACTGGTAGTTTTAAACTGTAATCCACAAAGATATCAGGGCACTTGTATCCAGGGCTAACCAATATTTCACGCACACTCACACATACACATTCACATAAAAGAATTTTGTTTTTCACAGTGAACACTAAACAAGTGTTACTGTATTATTTCCTTTTCAATAACTTTTCATATCTTAAAGCAACATTAGCTCCTGCTGAAGTTGTAGTCCTAATAATAATTATTTTAATTTTTTTTCAATTGGGAAAGGCAACCCTACATGTGCCATACGATATTGTGTTTCATACAATTTTCAATAGTTGATTTTTAAAAAAGCAAATCATGAAACCTGTCTTCTGATTGCCTCTTGGATTGTATTGCTGCTTAAAATCTGGCTGAAACAAGGCTAGGGATGACAGTGACCACTCAAAATCCATTTGCTGAATCCCCACATAGAGCGTCCTTCTGATCATTAACCAAGGATATAGATAATCTGGGTAATCTTGACTCAGGCAGAGTGCATTGGCAAGTGGATTACCTCTATCCCTCTCCTGTCAGCCCAGTGAGGGACAGTTTTTTAGGGGTTTGCTTTGGTATGTCCTTAAAGGCACTGCTGGTGTCTCCTGGTCACAAGGCATACCCTATCAATTGTGCTGTGACAGCCTCAGACAGAAGGCCCTGAACCAATCTTGTAAGTCCTTCTATCTAATATAAAGTCTGGTCACTTTAATCTAAGAATGTATGTGTACAAACCATGACCCTACTATTGCATCTGTGGTCTCATCTGTTGCTTATCTACCACTATCATGAAATTGTGACAGTGTCCCATAAGGTAATTTTACTCATCTTGAATAGTATGTCTCCATGTGAAATTTTAACTCATCAAACGAAAACTGAATTCTTTTCAAAACTGAAGATTAAGACTGCCTTTATTTTTGAGATTCTTATCAAAAAGATTTTGTTTACAAGTCATCTCTGTGATTTTGTTGAAACTCAATTGTGTTAAACATCTAAATATCTTTCTTTTTTTCCTCTTTTTAAAAGTTTTATTGGCTTATGATTCATATATCATCCAATTCAAGAGTATAATCATAATAAGAGTTGTACAAACCACTGCAATCAATTTAAAAATATTTTCTTCTTTCTTGTCATCATTATTATTATCTCTCCATTTCTACCAACCCCTTCCATAACCTCTGCCATATCCCCAAGAAATAATTAATCTGTATATATATAGATCTACGTAACCTTGATTTTATTTACAGAAAAGTATACAAAAAAGCCTAGCAATAATAATAAAGTGAAACACAAATAAGCCACAGTTTAAAAGTTAGTAGAAAATATGTAAAGCCAGAACAAATTTAAAATGGTTCAAAAAGGAGATCCAATGATAAGGTGTTAAATTTTAGCCTAACTGCATCAACATTCATTCGCTCCCAGTGCACTCTGCTTGATAGCAAGCTTATTCATATCCCTGGACTACGGTCAGCGGGGATTCACAAGAGGCTTAATCCACCTGCACTTCCCTTGTGCTTTTTAAAACTATAAAAACTGTAAAATGGGTCAAATGAGAGATCAAATGACATTATTTTTTAATCTAATTACATCAACCATAATGGGCTTTCTGAGATTGGAATGCTAGAAAGCTTCATCTTCATCCCAGGGAAAAGCTGCTGGTTTTGAACTGTAGACATTGTTATTTAAACACACGATGTCCCCATGGTGCTTATAGAGATTTAATTCTGGTAAAGTTTTATTTATGATAAATTCAGCAAAAAGCTTTCTAAGTCCAGGTTGATGTACTGTAGAAAATCTCTCTTTGTTTTGAAAATCTATTTTTTTTTGTTTTTTTTGCATCACTGCCCTCTCGTGGTGGGAGTAGGAGGCCCAGTCTTTGCTCCTGTGGAGCCACTGCTGGAATTGAACCTCCATCCCAGTGGGCCACAGTCCCATGCAAACCCCAACCCAACGGGAATCAGCCCGAAAATCTCTTTTTAAAAACATAATTTTATTGGGGCTCATACATCACTTTTCAGAATACATAAATACATTTATTGTGCCAAGCACATTCACAAGCTTGCTGCCATCATCATTCTCCAAATATCTGCTTTTCCATTTGAGCCCTTGGTATTAGCTTCTCATCCTTTCCTCTCCATCCTTACTCCTCTCTCCCTCAATACTTTAGAGTTATTGTTTTGTCATATCTTACACTGCCCGACGTTTTCCCACAGTATCTCCTTTCTTGAATGACATTTATGAAGCACCCAAAACAAAACCAGTAGGCTTGCTGGCTTCACGTAGCTAACATTTTCAATGCAGGTTTTGAGGAACTGTGAACTCAGGTGGAGTAACTGGTGACACGTTAGTGTGCTAGCTACAAGCTTAGCCGTTGCAAAGCAGCCAGGCCAGTGCAGAAGGAGGAGGCTTCTCGTCCTGGCAGTGATCGCTGTCTGGAAGGCCTGCATACACGCCGACTCTGTCCCACAGGGTGGCTCTGAGCTGGCGTTTACTTGCCGCCTTGGAGTTTGCTTATTTGATTTGATTTGATTTCTTTTAGTGTGTAAGGGGGGTCTTCAAAATCAAGAGCTGTGTTAGAAGTCCTTTACACATGGCTTTCCTGTGAGCTTTCGTCTATCATCACTTGTCTTTCTGACCACAACAATAAAAGCTTTCCTGCTTGTAAAGACTCAAATGATTTGATAAGGCCAATTCTAATAATTCAGGAAAATCCCCTAATCTCAAGGTCTGTGGACAGCGGGGGTGGGGGGCGTAGAGGGGGTATATTCCCTTCCCATTCTCCTGCTGTTCCCTAGCTTGTCATGCTTTCTTTTCAAAAATCAGGACTTTTTTAAAATGCCGCGGGACACAAGGAAAATTGTTTAAAATCGGAATTGTCTGCCAAAAGCAGGACGTCTGGTCATTTTAGTGTAGTGAGAAGTACAGACTGTATTAAAGACCGGATGTTTTAAAATTAAGAAGATAAAAATCAAGCAACCAAATCAAAGTGAAGGGGTGAGGAAGTAGTGGAGATCCAAAACCCATCTGCAAGTTGACACATTAAAGACCGGATCAACTCCGGATCTGTCCGCAATGTGTTTAACAAGTGCGCTGGCAAACAGGAATCACATTCATTACGTAAACTAGAGAAGAAATAAGTGCTGTAGAGGAGCGAATGCTGAATGGTTTGGGAAGGTAGTAAGGGGTGGCCGTCCAGAGGTGGAAACAGCGCTAACCTGAGTCAGACATTTAAGGATGAGCCAACCTTCAAATGAAGAAAATACAAAACACATTAAAAAAAATGAGAAAAATTTCTGAATCAAACTCCAGCAAACACAATGATCCCTACGGCATGACAAACTGGAGTGGTTTAAGGCCTGAAAATAAAAGACAGAAAGCAAAAGCAGTATGAAATGAACAAAGTTGAAAAGTAGGGGCTACTTTCGCTGAGGTTGCATAGGAGTTGACACAGGCTAGCATTGATCTGTTAAGAAACTAGGTGTGGGTCCAAGGGTCCATGGCCTCAGTGAAATGTGTGACTTTCATATCAGCCTTTGTCAGGTCCTCCTTGGGTGAGCTACCATTGAACTGTCTTAACCTCAAAAACCACAGGAGTTGTTTGCATTTGCAGGTCATTGCAAACAGCAACTTCATTTCTAGCACATAGTCTATGCCCAGCAAATATTACTAGCTCTCTTAAATTGAAACAAAACCAACATACAACTTCCTCCCTTTGTGTGAATTTTCGTTTTAAACTTGCTTCTGAAGAGATAATTCTAATATTCAGAAAACTTTTTTTGATTAAGGGGCTCTAATTAAGAGACATTATTAATCTGGGAAGAAGTGAGGCTTAAAAATTTCATCTGATAGCTGTGGTTGAAATTTGGATGTTAATTCTGCCAAAGAAAAAGAGACCAGTGTACTTCTCCCATTCCCCAGATGTGTTAAAAACATAGAAGGGGTACTCAGATTTATTACATTAGTTCTTCGGTTTTGTTTTCTTTCCCAAAAGATTTTCCCTGAGACATTTTGAAGCAGTTAGACAAGGCAGCGGT
Organism: Nesogale talazaci; assembly: GCA_004026705.1. Taxonomy (NCBI): domain Eukaryota; kingdom Metazoa; phylum Chordata; class Mammalia; order Afrosoricida; family Tenrecidae; genus Nesogale; species Nesogale talazaci. The sequence continues at coordinate 83,529 of PVJH01002987.1, forward strand.
AGTTCTCAAAGGATAACTTTTTCCTTCGGAGAGAGGGAAAAATACATTTTAAAAATTGGGTCAGAATCATTTATTCCAGCTCTCAGGTAGTTTCAGCTTTGAGGGCACATTCTAACATGCTGGCTCATGGCTTGGTGTGATGAAAACAGTGCTCTCTGGAGCTTTTTGCAACTATGTGGCGTTATGTGGACTTAGGTGGGCTGGTCTTAATGCAGGACATTTCTTTATTGGCCAGTAGGTTTTGGATCCAAAGAAGAATTCACATCTCTGATTGCTGTCATTTAATCGCAATGAGATTTCAGGACAGGGGAATGTATGAAAGAAATGTAGAATATGGGCTCAAAGGGGCAAAAGAGAGCATGTCTTGTCATTATTTGAGGTACAAAAAGCACTACCAAAGAAAAGAGAGTAAAGAAAAATCTAGCAGGTTTAGAAAATATATGTTTGTTTACTCTTTGAAGGAAGGATATGAAATCCAGAGGGACAAAAATAAGGATATATTTTATATTCCTTTAAGAGTTTTAGGAACTCTTTCTACAAGTTTTGTGCTACAGAAAGAAATGTTCTCAACTCATTCGACATCACTGTTATCTTGCAGACCCAGCTTCCCAAGTCCTATTGGAAATCAAAGGCAAGTAAGCCGACTACCCAAGTCACTGTCAGAATAATAGGCTATCGATCAATATGCTATCTCTCAAATCATCACAGTCAGAACACAACAATTCGCTCTGAACTTTGGGATGACGAAAATCAAGTTGATTCTGACCCATAATGATCACGGGTGCAGAGAAATACATATGAATTCCACTCATACCAGAACAATTATTTCCAATATGTTTTCCCTTCAGATTTCCTCATAGGAAAGCAGGCCTTTGCAATTGCACTTAATTAGATGGTATTATAGGAATATGAGTCTTCGTATGAGATTATACCAGATCTGTATGACAGAGAATCTTCAAAACCAGCTAATCATAAATCTAAAGGGATGGTATATGACCAATTGCTGCCAATTCGAGTCTGTAGAGCCTGGTGGTGTAGTGGATTTCTGGGTTGCTAATCACAAGGTCAGCAGTTTGAAAGTACTAGCCATTCTCATAAATATTTATAGTCTCAGAAATCCATAGGGGGAAATTCCTAAGGAGTTGCTATACTCGACTTGATGGTAGTGAGTTGTTTTGTTGTTGTTGTTTTTTAGAGTTAACAGCAAGCATGCGAGGGGTTCATCATCTTCTGCAACTGTGTTAAAATAAAGGAAAATTAATAATAAGAAGGAAAAAGCCTATGTTAAAAAGGTGAGTATGAGGGGCTATAAATGTGCTCGTGGGAGTCAGCAACTGCTGTATTATCCAGTAAGCTGGCACATGCCTGCGGTACATGTTGTTTCTCTTCCCAAACATATGACACCGGCTGCTGCCAATTTGTTTGCACTGTAAAATCCCCAATGATCTTGAACACCTCTCTCACTCATTTGCCTAATCTGCTGAAAGCATAATCCTCCAACGGTTCAGAAAATGAATCTACTGTATAGTGGTCAGGAGTTGGGCTGCAATCTTCACATTGATTCCTCAAACCCCAGCAGCTCCATGGTAGAACGACTGGGCTTTCTATTCTATCAACAGCTGTCGGTTCAGAAACCCACAGGGGGGCATGATGAGTCAGCCTTGACTGGGTGGTAATGAGTATGGTTTATGTGGTTACAGGTTTTAAATAAAGCAGATGTTACAAAAACATAATTTGTTTTTAGAGACACAGTGCTAGACTAGAATCTCTACCCTACTTGTACTAAAGCTGTCCTCAGGCCCACCTACATAAATGCTCATATGGGAAAAGAGAGTACAGTTAGTGTACAGGATCCCATGATTCATTATATCTAAATGGCTTATTCAAGCAGGGCTTCAAACTGGGTCATTCCAGTCCACTCACCTGCACAGCATTTGTATTTCCGACTAGGCCAGTGATCAGCAAACTGTGGTTTGCAAACTATATGTGGCTTTTTCAGTGTCTTCGAAGATGCTGCTCTGAAGTAAGATTGAAAACATATGAAGGTTATTATTTCAGAACATGATGAGTTCATTAGTTTGGAAAAACATATTTAAGGCTCTCGAATGATTTTGATGTTGTCAGGAGGGACAGGATTGGCTCTTCAGTCTTAAGAGTTTGTGAGCCCCTGACCTACCTTATAAAGTGTAGATTCTGAATCAGGATATCTGTTGTGGAAACATGAATTTTAACATGTTCAAAAATCTATGTTCATGTGAATAGAAAGATGACCAATCATCTATGAAACTTGAATAAGATCAAAATAAATGTAACCATGTATGTGAGAGGCTGGGCAGAAGAGATGCCAATTGAGCCCATTCTGACTTGTGGACCCTGAAGGAGAGCAAGAACTGCCCGATGGGTTTCAAAGACCATAAATTTTTATACAAGCAGTTGGTGGTTTCAAGTCACTGACCTTGGAGTAACCTGAAACCCATTATGCCACAAAGGACCTCTTATTAATGCTAGTGGGTTCAAACCACTACTCATTCAGCTAACAGCTTTGTGCTTTAACACCTGCACTACCAGGCTCCTTTTACCACATAAAGAGGGTCATTTCACTGTTAGGAGAAATTGATTGTATATCAGCTGAATATCTATAGTGGAATTGTCAATAACTTTTGTCAATGATCTTAGTGCCTTAAAATCATGTATACCATAGTCTATGACTATGATCGTTATTATTATATATTATATATGATTGAATAGGCCATGATTCATTTTGGTTTCATCTGGAATATATGGCAGAGGGGTAGTTGGATTTTACTTAGTATAGACAGATTGATAATATAAAAATACAAGGGAAGCTACACTGTGCCTCATGATGGTTACCTGCTCCAAATCCATGCTATAAATATATTGAATGCACATTCAGTAAACTCCTAATCATGTAGTTACAGTAGAGAAAAAAATAGTGGTGATGATGAAGGTGAGTGGGTATATAAACAGGATATGGTCTACATTTTAGTCAACAGGTATACCTGTTTTTCTCTGACTGCATTCATTTACCTCGGAAATACTTTATATAACAACATTACTAAAATACCTGAATTAGTAGATTGAAATAAATAAATGAGTTGTGTTACAGACATAAATATTGTAAATCAGAATTAATATTCCTATGATTATAATCCCATTTGGGAATGAGTTGTCTTTGTTACATTAATGATGCAGGATTAATGGGGGTCATGTCTTAAGTGGTGGGTGAAAGATGGGCTTTCTTCTCCTCTCAGAACCCCCCTGGGCAGTTCTACCCAGTCTATGAGGTGGCCATGTGTCGGCATCAACTCCATGATAGTGCCATAAATCAATCTATTTGGAAACATAATACGGATTTGAAAAGCTAGTAAAAGCAACAAAAATGGAATAAGATAAATGCCCAGAGATGTGGAGGTCTCCAAGAATCAGAACTGAAACCCGCTACTGTGAGTCCATTCTGACTCATGGTAACACTATGGAACCACTCCTGTGGCCTTCTGAGACTCGATATTTATGGAAGTGGAAAATCAAGGAGTGCTTGGTGATTTTGAACTGCTGATCTTATGATTAACAACCCAACATGCACCTACTACATCATCAGAATTCTTATATCCAAGGAGGCAGAAGCTAAACGGACAAGCACTCAAAGTCAACAGAAAATCTCCTAAAGACAGCACTTTGAATTTGAACTTCTAATCTCCTAAATTAAATGGTGGCAGCTTGAAAAGATAAAATAATGTATAATTCATAAAAGGTGCAAAGACCAACTTTAGAAAGCCAATTTGTAACGTGTTGAATTTGAAACACTTGCTGATGAATATTTTTTTTAAAAACCAAAAAATTGCACCATTCCATATTGACTGAAAGTCAGTGCAAACAAAAGGAAAATACATCATACTTGATAAAATAGAAAGTCAGCCCAAAACAGGAAGGCTCTAGTTATGGAAAGACACCATGGTTGTAACAGTGATCTCAAACTTAGCAATGGTGAAAGGACCCTTTTTTTCTTTTTGTATGTAGGCTTCCTATGAATTGAAAGTGACTGAACTTCACCTAATCACCTCAATAAGTTATGAGAAAATATATTCCCATCCATTTGTAGAATTTATGCTATAGCAAAACTAGAAAATTAAGACATTGTATCACAACGTAGTTTTCAAATTTCCAATTTACTCTTTTGATTATCAAAAAGATAATTCCCTCGCCCTCCAAATAATATCTCAAAAATATGCCACTCTCCTTTTTAGTTGCTTGCAGGTATTAATTATTGCATTGTCAAATTCTAAATTACTACACTCGAACCACCATTTGTTCTTTAATCTCTTAGTTTATTGAGTCTGTATCTCATAGACCCTATTTTTATCCCTGATTTCAGATTCAAGTAGAGAAAATAGGTGTACATTGCCTTTCATTATTCTTGTTCAATGGCCCAAAGGGGAGATCAGATGACAAGATATTTTAATGATGATGTTAAAAACATAAGATATTATCAATAATATATTTTAACTTATCTACATCTGCCTTAGTGAACTTTCCAATGTTCTCTGTCTGATAAAAGGCTATTCACATCCTTCAACTACAGACAGAAGGTATTATGCCAAAGGCTTAATGTGTGGACCTGGCAAATGGGTTTTGGAATTCCACCAGCATTCATAGTCTCTGAAAATGAGGTGTTCACAAGTGGCCCTTGATCTCCTTTCCTCATTTTCATTTGAATTTTATTATTACTAACTTTAGATCATAAAGGTTGGTGTACTTCTTCCGTGTGGACTAAGTTGGTACCTCACCTAGATAGCATAGTCCCCATCTAAATGAAGAATGAAAAATTATAAAGAGAAAGTTGTTTTTTTCTTTTTATTAAACCAGAAAAAATAAATACCCACTAGTCACTTTACAGGAAAAAGGTAAGAATTTCTGCTCCTATCAAAATTTACAGCTTCAGAAGCTTTGAGGGCTACTATGGGTATGAAACAAATCCATGGCAATGGATTTGGTTTGGCGTTCATTTTAAAACTGAAAACACATACAGGGAAAACTACAGAACCCTACTACAGTGAACCAAAGTGACCTCCACAAATGGATGAATATCCAATGCAAGTCATAGATTCAAAGACTCAATATAGTAAAGATGTCAATTTTACCCAAGACACTATATAAATTTAATGTTATTGCAATTCAAATACCAACAACCCTTTTCAAATAATTGGTAAAACTGACCACCAATTTCATATGGAGAGGGAAAAGGCCCAGAATTAGTAGAAAACTTCTGAAAAGAAGGGCAAAGTCAGATAGCTAGCTATACGAGCCACGGTGGTGGTACTGGGATACTCAGACCAAGGGAGAAGAACAGAAGACCCATAAGTAAAGCCATCAGCAATAGACAACTGATCTCCAGCAAAGGCCCCCAATGGATACCCACTGTGGCAGTCATGTGCTTATGCTAATTTCATAATTGAGATGTAGGGGTGGTGGAGTCTAGCCTGTTAATCTGGAGATAGCCATTGAGTAGCCAATGAGGCCTCCGTGTGGGCATGGCTTTCTCCTGAGGCTTCTGGGAAATCTCACGATATTTCCCTCGGGAAGATGAGAAGCTATCTCCCCAGTTGTTGGGAGTCAGTCTCAGAAACGATGAATCATGGACAAGACAAGATGGCAGCGTCTGAGGAGCTGAAGGAGCCAGAGGAGAAGTCACATGGCCTTACAATGATGGAACCAGACCCCTGAAGCTGACGAAGCCATGTGGACACTCTTGCCAGCACTGAGTTGTCTCTACCACCACTGATGCTGTTGATGGACCCTGAGCCCTGGAATTGAGGAACCATGGGGAGACCCCTCCCACGCCGGGACTCTGCACCCACTGGCCTGTGACCTCGTGAGTCGGAAGGAGATGTTATAGAGTGATAGCGGGCATATGGGCTAATATCGGACTTAGGACTTTGAAGTGGACTGGATTGGGATGTTTTCTTAATGTTCTATTCCTCTAGTACATAAACTGTACCCTTATCTCCACATGCATGTCTATGAATTGTTTCTTTAATATACCTGGACTAATATACTCACCTCTAGAAAAATAAAACAAGAACAAACTTATGGTATATCACTGACCTAGAAGTAAAACCCCCAAGGTATTAGGGTTCTCAACAAGGGAATTGGGAAAAAAACCTAAGAGTCTTGGCATAGGGAATGCATAGACCAACTGGAATACAGAAGGGTACACACAGAGATGAAGCCGAAATCAATAAAGGGGATACACTAAGGATAAAATACCTGTGTGCATTGAAAGACTTCAATAAGAGAGTAAGAAGAGAATCCACCTTATGACCTAGCAATCTTTCTACTGGGCATATATTAATGGCATCTATCCATAAGAGGTAAAAAAAAAACAGACCATGAGCAGTCGTTTGCATGCCAATATTTATTCTGACATAATGCACAATCACAAAGAATTGGAAACAACCTGAATTTTCAGTGATAGAAGAGTGGATTACAAAACACTTGTCCATGCACACAATGGAGTATCATCCCATGAAAAGAGTAGGAAGAAATTATGCTAACAAAGTTAGCCAATCACAAAAGGGCAAATACAACATGAGTCCACTGAATTATAATCAGCATAGTAAATATAGTTTTAAAAAAGTCACTTTTTTCACACTATACAGGTTGAGGTACAGGCAATCAATTAGGTAGGGGCCAGGACAAACCCAAGGATGTATAAGTCATTCCAACACAAAGAAGGGGGTGGGGGGAGGAGGAGAAAAGGGGGTAATTGTTCATATCTTCACAGATATGGTAGTATGAGTGAAGACCCCACTATGGCGTGCCAAACCTTGAGGGCAACTTATTAACAGAGAAGTCAACAGGGCCGGCCCCAATCAAAGCCAAACTGACTCCCTCGACATATGTGCTACAGATGACAACACTAAAACGGCAGGTTGAGGAGAAGGGCCACTCTGCCATGTCCGTACACCAAAACAAACCAAGAGAGAGCTATAGACTAGACCTAATAATGGCACACCAAACCATGAGAACGACATTCCTACACAGAGCTGCTAAAGCACAGACAACAACTGGAGATATGATGATGTCCTTCCTGGAGCATACCTGAGTCGGGAGGGAGCCCTGTCTGACACTCCTTCCACAGCCCCCAAGAGGGCCAAACCAAGATGGGAATACACCAGATCAGCAATCGGAGTAAAGCCAAGCCACAACACACCTGAAGAAGTCACACATGGACTTTAGGCTAGGGGGAATTCCCAGAAACCCCCAGGACTGGGTGGGTACAGATAATCATTGTGGCAGTCATGTGCTTATGTTAATTTTATGATTGAAAATGTAGGGGTGGAGTCTAGCATGTTAATCTGGAGATAGCCATTGAGTAGCCAATGAGGCCTTTAGGTGGGTATGGCTTTCTCCCGAGACTTCTGGGAAATCTTGCGATATTTCCCTCGTGAAGATGAGAAGCTATCTTCCCCAGTTGTTGGAAGTTAGTCTCAGAGGTGATGAGTCATGGAAAAGACAAGATGGCAGCGTCTGAGAAGCTGGAGGAGCCGGCAGAGAGACCACGTGACTTTGCCCTGATGGAGCCAGACCTCTGAAGCTGGAGCAGCATGCTATTGATGGACCCTGAGCCCTGGAAGTGAGGAGCCATGGGGAGACCCCTGCCAGCACCAGAATTCTGCACTCACTGAGCTGTGACTTCGTGAGTCAGAAGGAGAATTTGTAGACTGATTTCAGGCATATGGATTAAAATCGGACTTATGACTGTACTGGACAGGATTGGGATGCCTTCTTAGAGTCACATTCCTTTTGTATATAAACCCTTTCCTTATATCCATATGCATGTCTATGGAATTTGTTCCCCTAGTCTACCTGGACTAACATAGGCATAATGGTCAGCAGACAAACCTGAAATTATCTAAGCTTTTTCATTTTTTTGGCTAGTTTTTTTCCATTCTGTTTTTATTCAATCTTTATGTTTTGTCTCCATTATTGTTGGTTTGCCTACCTATATAAAATAAGAATGGAAAACAAGTCCAAGGAGAAAATAATGGACCCACAGTTCCAGAAGGACTTGGGGAGAGGAGAAGGCTGAGGAAAGGAGCAGTGAGCAAACAGTGCCATAAACAGGGGCACAACTAGAGAATTAAAATCAACAGCGAGGAGAATACAAAAATCCTAGGGGTGTTGGAGCAATACAAATCTAGCTGAGAGGAATTACTAAGAGACAGAAGAAGGGCAAGCTTGATGGTGGGACAAGAGGAAGGTAAAAGAAACAGGAAAGTTTTAGAAAGCAAAGCTATGGTTAGAGGTACAATTATAGGTGTGTACATATTTAAATATATTAATACATAAAAATGTGGAGTTTGGGCCTATGTATGTATATTTATATAGCAATAAATTGAGGAATTGGATGGCTTTGTTCAAGCCCTCTGTCAATGCAAGGACACTCTGCTCTATCAACTTGGCATTCTCTGATGCTCACCCTCCAACATGATCACTGAAGACAAAATGTGTGCATAAGCAAATGTGGTGAAGAAAGCTAATGGTGCCCAGCTATCAAAATATATAACATCTGGAGTTTTAAAGGTTTGAAGCTAAACAAGAGGCCATCTAATAGAGAAACCACAGGTCCACATGGAAGAAACACATCAGCCAGTGTGATCATGAGATGTCAATGGGATCACGAGAAGACACAAAATAAAACAAAACTAGATTGGTGAGAACGAGGGGGGTCAAAGCAAAGACCCCAAATCCATCTGCAGACAAAAGGACATCCTCTTAGAGAAAGATGACAAGGAAAGAATGAGTAAACCAGGATGCAGTATAGCACCAATGAAACAGAGAATATTGCTCTGGTTCTTTGCATGTTCCTCAACACCCACTATCATGACCCCAGTCCTGTCTTTCAGTTCTGGCTAGACCAGACCATGCACACTGGTACAGATAAAAACTCAGAACACATGAAATCCAGGTCCAATAAACCACTCAGAAAAAAAATGGGTGGAGTGATACAAGGAGGGGAGAGAGGAGGAGGGGGTGTTGATCACAATGATCAAACCATACCCACCTCAGGGGTATTAGCAACAGTAATGTGGGAGATGGGAGACAGTGGTTGGTGTAAAATATGAGAATAATAAAAAATTATCATTTATCCAGGGACCACCAGGAGAAGGGAGGCTGGGAGGAAAAAAAGAGGAGTTGATACCAAAAGGGTCAAAAAGAAAATAACTGTTTAGAAAATGATGATGGCAACATATGTACAAATATATTTGATACAATTGATATATGAATTGTTTTAAAAGCTGTAAGAACCACAATAAAATGAGTTTTTTAAAAAGACTGAAAATTAATACCAATTGATATCGAACACATTAACATTTTATTAATTTTAATTTATGTGTTCAAAGGTAAAAGGCACAATTCAGTACATATTTTGAGATAGAAAAATCTTGGTATTAAGCAAATTTTCTTAATAACCAATTAATAATAAAAATTTTAGTACAAAGGTCTGATATTCAGGCATTCATCACATTATAGACAAGTTGAAGACTAAAATTTAAGGTTTTTTTCTAGATCATATGTAATATTTTTAAATGAACATAATAGAAAGGTTTCCTCTTCTTTGAGTACTCTATGAGAAGCTTGAATTTAGAAAATTATTTTTTTAAATGGACTCAATATGGAAACCTATAGAAATCTCTTTGCAACAAAAGAAAATTTTCAACAAGATCAGTTTGAAAAAGATGAATTTGCAACATCATTTCCTCTGTTTTAAATTCCCAAGACTACATAAATTAACATGGGCCACTTTCTTACCATTGAAACCCACCCAACAGATGAGTACAGTAACATTTTGGGGGTTTAAAGGATAATTGAACTAACAAATATTGCATGTTTTCCATTCTTCATTTGCACTCAATTTTTATAGTTATGCTAGTTACATAAACTGGTATCAATTCGAGACTATTAAGAGTGAAGGGATCGAGCTTAGCCTCTCTACCAGGTTGCAGCGTGATGACCTTAGTTGGAGGCTCAATGGAGATAAATAGCTTGCTGGAGGCAGGACACACAGAATCACCCTGTGAGACATCCCTATTGACAAGCCACATGGAGCTATACTGAGCTGAATGAGCCAGAGCCCTGGAGCTGGAGGAACCACGTGGAGACCCACACCAGTCCTCAGATGCTTCCACCATCACTGGATCCACAAAATTTTCCACCCACAGGCCTGTGATCTTCCTATATTCGGTATCATTGCATGGATGGGTGAGTCTAAAGAGGAATTTATGGTCTAGCATGGACATATGGGATAATATCGGACTAATCAACTTGATATGGGCTGGGCTGGAATGTTGCTCTTTGATTTAAAGATCTCTCTTACACACATATGAGTGTCTCTGGATTTGTTTCTCTAGTCAATCTGGACTAACAGAAGTAGTAATTATAATTTCATGTTCATGCTAAAAAATAAAAATACATAAAAACTCAAAGTGCCCTTCAATCCCATACTGTAGTTAGCGATCTATGCTTTTGAATAAATATACATACACACAAATGGGACCATGCTTTACATACTGTTAGCCACTTTCTTTTCTTGCTTATATCCAGGAGTCTTTCTATATTTTTATAACCACCTTCCTCGGTCTTCGTTAGTTTTCAATATCAGCCTAGTATCATCTTTTTGAATAAATAGAAGAAACTAGTCACTAATTGGTGAATATTTACCTCTCTCCCTGACACTGAGTTAATTTTAATGAACTCATATTGAGCCCCGATAGCACAATGGTTACTCATTGAACT
>PVJH01002987.1:94446-153526 GCA_004026705.1 Nesogale talazaci
CCCCCCCCCCTAAAATCCACACTCACTGCCATCACAAGTTTCTGACTCATGGTGACCCTACAGGACAGGACAGAAGGGCCCCTGTAGGTTTCCAAGACTATTTTATGGGAATAGAAAGTCCATTCTTTTTTCTAAGGAGAAGCTGGTGGCTTTAAACTGCTGAGTTTGAAGTTAGCAGTGGAACTGACAGTATTTTCTATGACAAGAAAGTAAATCTGCATGGAGTATTTTCTGGTATAGATTTTTTTTTCTTCTATTGAATTGTTTCATAAAATAAAAATCCTACAAGTTTGTGTATTAGGACAATGGGCAGAAATATTTTTTGTGGGTAGAAATATGTGATAAATAATTGCTGCCATTTTACATTCTAAGAGTTTGTCTAAATATCCAATGCCAACACATTAAAAATATGTTTTTTAAAATGCCTTTTTATAAAAGAACTTTATCTCCATTAACTTATTAAACATAAAGTTGGTATTTTCAAAGGTGAAGTGGGTACTTTCACCCATTATCCTGCACTGGCAGACATAAAACTGAAATATTCCAAATAAATGTGAATAGATCATCACCTTACCCAGGACACACAATCAATGATCCTGTGCACGTGCTCAGACAGTCACTGGGGAAGCTGATGCTTTCACTCTTCAAACAATGACATTCTCCCATCCTAGAAAGCTAGCATCACTTCCTTTGTTTAAATCTATTTTTCTTCTTCTCTGCAAAATGCTGAGGCAGATTTTTTCCCAGAAAGAGCCACAACAATTATTTCCATATCATTTGGTCATGGGAGTTCCTCTCCTTCCACATTAGCAGGTAAAGTCTGCGTTTCCTATAACTAAATGTGGACTGGCCTTGTAACTTGCCTTGACCAGCCTCCAAAGGCTTTGAAGCTTTAACCTGTGCCCTCTTGGATGCAGCCCTGAGGTCATGCTTTTGTAAATATATGCAGGATGGACGATTCAGTACCTGAAAAACTGTCAAAATTGAGGTCAGTTTCCTGGCCCAAGGTGAGATTAAAAGATCATCTATGTAACTGACAGAATTATGTTATTTCTCACAAAACTACTTTCTGTTTTCAGTCACTGAGTTTTGAGGTTGCTTATTATGTAATAGGGGTTAACTGAGACAAATATTTAAGTTATATTATTTGTTCTTCTATAGTTCTTCACATTCAAGGGAGCTTTTCAGCTACCCAGTGCATCTGATTTTTAAGACTGTGCAGGTTTTTGAATCATTACAATCACTAACAAATGTCCTCTGCACCAGCAGTTCATGTGGCAAATGTCCCTGACCAGCTCTTTGGCATCTAGCAGGAACAGTGAAGCAAGGGACTTCATTAACACCAAGTCAGGCACCATGCTTGTGTTCCTAGAGGTGGAGAACAATATTTTGCCAAGATGGAGAACAATATTTCTGCTCAACGTTCCAGACTCTCAAATTAGTAACATTTCCGTTTTCTCCAATTAAATAATTTCTTGTCTGGATTGACCACTAGACTCACTTCCCTTTTACTAATTAGGATGGTTATGATTATGATGGTCTAGGGACTAGCCTGCAGGATTGAGCTAATATAAATCAGCCTTCATGAGCCAAAAATCAGATGACACTCTTAAAAATAAATTCATTGCTGGGGTTTCCCACTCAGACTGACAGGATTGAGGCTCTAATTCTAACTTGTGCTAGAACAGATGCGTGTCCTGCTCAGTTATATATCTTAATGTTCAAAGGTGGTAGCCATTACTTCTTCAAAACATCTTTTCTTAAGATCTGCAGATCACATGATTTCTTCTAGTACCTGGATACCTTTGTGAACAGTCACCATTGACTGGTCGTGCCGCTGTTGTTCCAGTCAGTTCAGCCTCTAGGGATCCTATGTACAACAGAATGACACACTGCCGGGCCCCTGCCATTCTCACAACTAGGATGGTAGAGTCTACTTGCAGCTATGGTGTCGGTCCATTTAGGAATGTGTCTTCCTCTTCTTCACTGCCCTTCTCCCTTCTGTTTTTTCCAGAGGTTGCTCCCTCCTGATAACTTGGCCAAAGTACTCAGGCTCTCACTCGCAGCCATCAAATGAATGCTGACTCAGAAACTTTCTGTGGAACTTCAGAGACTATATCTATTTATGGGAGTAGAAAGCCCAGTCTTGCTTCCTTGAAACTGCTGGTGGTTTTGAACTGGGGACCAGGTGGGTGGCAACCCAATGCACAGCCATTATACCACCGGGGTTCCTCTAGGATTAAGGTTAGATGTGGCTATTTCAAATTCATCATTTCACAATAAATTTCATGCTAGATAATAATTGAGATACAAGTGTAGATTTAGGTGACTAAGACTTAGGTAATTTTCACATGAATGGCTCTGTAAGCTGCTCAGAACTCCTCATTTATCTTGATCCAGATAATCCTCTCTGAGGTAGGAGTAAATTCCAGCTGGTGGTTCTCAGTAGGTCTCTAAAGCAGACTTGTAGGAAGATAAAACCAGTTTCTGTAAGGATCTGTCCCTTTTGTGAAGCTCAATAACAGCTCTGACAAATGTCAAGTAAGAGTTTGTGGCAACTTATTAACAATTTTTATTTGCTATGGTAGGGTGCCTATTATAAATCTACAAGGCTACTCTGCCCTTTCCTAGAACACCAGGAGACATAACAGGCAATAGTTACTAAACTACCAATAGTAATTAAACTCTCTCTCTCTCTCTCTCTCTCTCTCTCTCTCTCTCTCTCTCTCTCTGTGTGTGTGTGTCTGTCTGTCTGTCTGTCTGTCTGGAGGGGAGTGGTGGGAAGGAATGGAAGCTTACATTTAGAAAAGAAAAGTCACCAATATACACTAACTATGCTCTAGAAATATCCTTATTTCAATAAAGACGAAGACATCTTCCTACACTAACAAAATCTAAACCTTAAAATATCAGATAAAAACACAGCTGTTCAAATACATATTTTCAAATATTTTGGATCTTAACAATGTTTGCCTAAAGGAATTTTTTAGTCTTTTCACATGTAGCATTTGGGCCTTGAAAGTGCTAAAATTCCATGAGAAAGCTGCTGGCAATATTTCTATTTCATTGAAAGAATACTTAAATACATCTGCTCTGGACTCAGCTCCAACCAGAGTATGAGATGTACTGAAATGAATAGTTTCAACCCTGTGATACACTTGTAAGGCTTTAAAATATGTTAGAATCAAAGGCAACATCTAAAAATCACAAAGAAAAGCTCAAATTATAATTTTTAAAGTGTAGTGTTATTTTCACTTTCTTTGTTTAATAGAATGTATTCTCATGTGGAAGTATAGGAAGATCCAAAAATGTGGATAGATGACTACATATCTATCAATAAAATACCAAGATCACAACATGGACTTAACCTAATGAATCACGATTATATTTTAGAATGTTCATTCTAATCTACACATACTGTGATGTCCATTGTTGAGTCCATTCAAAACCATAGTGACCCTATGTGATCGAGGAAAATATGTCCATAATGTTTCCTTGTCTATAATCTTTACAGAAGTAGAACACCAGATCTTTCCCTTGCTGAGTCACTGAATCAAAAACCTAACCCACTGCCATTATAATGATTCCTATTAATACAAGGTCTACAAGGATCATTTCCCCCATTGACTTCATAGTGACTTTGAAATGCTGACTTTGAATTTCATCCTCCAATACTTGCCCAACAGCACCATCAGGGGACAAGCAAAGAATATTGTACTGGCCACCTCCTGGGCAAAGCCATTAAAAAAAAAAGAAAATCAAAGAAAATAAACATTACGGTCAACAAATCAGATGGACCTATGGGCAGTGTAGAACTGCCCCTGTGCATTTCAAAGGCTAAAAATCTTTATGGGTGTGGTTGCGATAGCCAAATCTCTGCTTCAGCTGGCAAGGCTTACTTCCTACAAGACATCTGTGAGGTGAAGTCTCATGGACCTACCCTGAGGCAGCCCTGGGTGCTGCATCATGGAGACCCCTGCCAGGGCTGAGATGCTTACACGTTCACTGATTTGGCTTTCCTCCTGCAGTCCTCTGGAGTGTTTTGTGAAATTGAGAACTTTGTAGATCATTGTCAGACATATGGACTAATGTTGGGCTTAGGGAATTGAACAGCACTGGGTTGGGATGCTTTCTTAATGTACACTTACCCTATATATATATATATAACCCTATATAAAACTTGCTTATGCATATGTGAGTTTCTGTGGATTTGTTACTCTAGTTTACTGAGACAAACACAAAACAGTACCTTGGGAGTGAAGTACTGGAAAAACACAACATAACATAGAGAGTAGATGTTAGTTTGACCTCTCCCTCATGATAGTTTCTCTTCTTTGGCTAGTCAGAAGTCAAAGAAAGCCACACTATTTAAACAGTTGTTTTCAGGAAAGAATTTGAGAAGTTAAAGTTTTTATTATTTTGTTTGGTGATAGTTTTTGGTTATTCCCATTGAAAGTGGTGAAAATTAATATAATTAATGTATATTGTGAGCTCAGGGGTAGAAATTGCCACTCGAATTTCTCAGAAACTATGATGCTTAAGGAAAGTGGCTGATAGAAGGTCAAAGTGCCTGACGGAAAGTCCAGATCTGGTTTAATGCTCTCAGAGACCTAATCCCAAATTTTTGAATAAATCAAATAGTTTAGATAAGGATTTAGATAAGCTAAATAAGGATTGAACTTGATTGTTTAAAGAATTGAGCTTAGTATCTGATTGTACTTTGTTTATACTATTTCTTCTGCTTATTAACAATATAATGATTTATAGAACTGCTAATTGGGAAGTGTGAAAGTAGAAAACTTGTAAATCCACTTGCTTTCAGCCATTAAAATTTGATATTTAGATGGGTTTAGGCCACACCTGCAAGGAAGTTTTGAAAAGACATGCTCCACCCAGTGCTTTGGATTACTGAGGAACCAGTGGTCTTTCTCAGAAGCTGGAAACAATCTAGAACTATGAAGAAAATTAGTCTCTCATCCAAAATGTTAAAGAGAGCTTGTGAGAAAACTGAAATGCTTGCTAGGTGCCCACCTGGATCTACTTGTTGAGTGGAAGTGGGAGAGATGCAGCAATAAAAAGACAGGTGGAATTTGGCCACTCACACATGTGGACTTGGTTTACAGGAAAAAGAGGAGAAGATGAAAGCAGATTGACTAGTCTAAAGTTCATGACCTAGCACATGTGTGCTAGGCTTGTTGAGTATTTGTGAGCTCCCATGGTCTACAGGCAAGGTGACCAATGGACACTGGGGAGGCTGAGGAAAGCAGCCAACATTGAGTTGACTAGAACCCGACCAGATGAAGAGGTGTTTGAGCCTGTGAACTGGTGGATAATGTTGCAGACTTTATACACGGCCTGTTCCAATTATACTTTGCTTATGGATGCAGACTTTATAAGAGCCTAAATAGAATGAAGATTCTTCACGTCAAAAAATATGATTGTCTCCTCAGAGCACTGAACTGATGTAAGTGGACAGTAGAGAAATTGAAAAGTAGGGGATAAAGGCATGAAGTGGTTGCCTTATAAACTTTCATAAGTGGGAGAATATATTCAAAGGATTACCAGATTGAGGTGTAATTGTTACTTAACTGCAATTTTAGGCTAAAGAATTGTATACAGATGCCAAGTTGGAAAAAGGTGAATTGAGATAGTATATGTTTATGGTGCCAACCTGGCTGATAAACACATGGGAAATTAATTAAAAGGCAAAGAGATAAATGGCTCAGTGAACCTCGCCCTTTTTGTTCTTGAGTCTCTTGCTGTCTGATGGTCAGATCTGGGTGTGACTGCCTTAACCAGTTCCCTGTTTCAGCTGTCAAATCTCATTTCCAGCGAGACATCCCTGAGGAGAAGCCCCATGAACCTACCCTGACACAGCCCTGGGTGCTGGAGCAGCTGCGTGGAGACCCCTACCAATGCTGAGATGCTTACATGCTCACGGATTCCACTTTCCTCCTGCAGTCAGTATCACTGTGTGTGCTTTGTGAGACTGAGAAGGACTTTGTAGATTGGTGTGAGGCATTTGGGCTAATGTTGGACTTGGAACTTGGGCAGCACTAGGTTGGGATGCATTCTTAATGTACACTCACCCTATATATAAAACTCGCTCTTACATATATATGAGCTTCTGTGAATTTGTTTCTCTACCCAGACTAACACAATATCCATAGTTGCAAAATATTCTCACTATCATTTAGTATGATTTTGTATAGTTGATAAAATACAGATAACCTACTTTATGAGTTCCTTAGCTTTCAATCAAACTCTATCCAACATCAATTATATTCCTCATTCTACATACTCTTCTGCACAATCTTGAATTTCTGGAAGTTTCCTTTCAATGTACTAATGCAAATTTTCTTTAGTCACCTTCAGCAACATTTACAATAATTATTCAGCAAAAAATTATTAAATAATTTCTGTGTCCTATTAGATCAGCTTTCTTTGGAATGGACATAAACATGAACCCCTTCGAGTCAGTGATCTGCCCTTGAATTATCCTGACATTAATGAGTTAGCATTTTTAGCATGGCATACACTTGCTGAAACATCTCAATTGGTTTCTTAGTCTGGGTTCTTTGTTGGTGGTGGTGGTGGTGGTGGTGCCACTGGAGTGGTTACAACCGATAGCAATCCTATGCATAATAGAGCAAAACACTGCCGCATCCTGTGCCATCCTCGTAAGTGTTCCAGTGCTTGTGTTGTATTGAGAACCAAAATAAGCAAAGCTTATAAGTGAACATTTAATGAGAAATTTTTAATAAGAAAATGGTTCACAACATTGTAGGAAGAAACAAGTCCAATTCCAGATAGTTTTCATGTGTATGGGTTAGATGTCCACAGGTTTGGAGACTGTTTCTAATACTCAGAGTTGTTGGGGTTGTTGCATTCATGTAGGGCCATCGCATCAATTGTGACTCTTAGTGACTTAATGCACACCAGAGTGTGCACTGACACCCTTGCCTGAGCCCATAGTTACAGCCACGGTGTCAAGGTGTCAATGCATTTAGCTGAGGGTCTTCTTCCTTTGTGCAGCTCTTCTACTTTACCAAACATGATATCCTTCTCCAGAGACTGGTCTCTCTTGACAAATATCCAGTCACTTACTGGCAAGATCATGGGGGCTAATGAAACCTACAATCTGCTGCAAGAATATAAGCTGGTGTCTGCAGAGACAAATGAATCTAGGGTTCGCAAATCAGATGGCAGGCTGCTGCTGACTCCTATGTCAACAGGCAATATAGCAAGGTTGAAACACACAGAGGTTAATGAGCCAGATGCAGCATACAGACCCAGCAAAAACCTAGCAAGTTTTTCTCCAGTAGTCACTTATATTGGAAGTAAACCACACTCCGGAGGAAACATCCTTTCAATTGATTGCATAAGGGCGGTGACCTGAGTAAATACATTGCATTTCATTCTAATCTTCTTACAACTGACTGGTTGTGATCACACGGTATTAGGTCAGGTCAGGAGGAATTATTCAGTATAAGCCACTAAACCACTGGGACTATTGGTCCAGCCAAGTTGGCACATCATCTATCAAATTTGATGTTCCATCAACGCGTGGATGCTTGTTTTTCAGTGCAATTTGGACTTCTTTCAGAACATCGGTTCTTTAGCATTTGCTACCTCCTGAAATGGTTGAATGTACACCAGTTCTTTCCATTAGTCTTTTCCTTATGACTCTGTGAGCTCCTCCCACCTTACTCCAATGCTCTTTGAGTCAGCCATTCTTTTGCCCAGAGAATCCTTAACTATTTCAACTCAAGTTTTGAATTATTTTTCTTTCAGATTGAGAAATGCTGAGAGTAGTCTTTCCTGGTTCTTTTCTCACTCTATGTCTCTGGACCTCTTGTGATGATACTTGGTCATCTTAAACTTCCCTTTGAAATATTAAAATTTTAATTTAGCTTATTTGCATCAATTGTACTGTTCACTTTACTTACTCTGTGCACAAGATCAAGTCTGATAGAGTTTCAGAATAAATGTAAAGCCTTTGCAAATTCCTAGGTGTTTGTTCTACATATGTGATGTAGCTTAGAGTACTTTTTTTCTTCTTTCTAAATCATTTTATTGGAGACTCTTATCACAATCCATCTGTGGTAGTCATCTGCTTATGTTAATTTTATGATTGAAATGTAGGGGTGGAGTCTAGCCTGTTCATCTGGAGATAGCCATTGAGTAGCCAATGAGGTCTCTATGTGGGCATGGCTTTCTCCTGATATGTCTGAGAAATCTCGCGATATTTCCCTTGTGAAGATGAGAAGCTATCTCCCTGGTTGCTGGGAGTTAGTCTTAGAGATGATGAGTCATGGAAAAGACAAGATGGCAGCATCTGAGAAGCTGGAGGAGCCGGCGGAGTGACCACACAGCTTTGCCCTGATGGAGCCAGACCTCTAAAGCTGGAGCAGCATGCTGTTGATGGACCCTGAGCCCTGGAAGTGAGGAGCCATGGGGAGACCCCTGCCAGCGCCGGGATTCTGCACCCACTGATCTGTGACTTCGTGAGTCAGAAGAAGACTTTATAGAATGATTTCAGGCATATGGGTTAATATCGGACTTATGACTTTGAACTGGACTGGGCTGGGATGCTTTCTCCGTGTCCCATTCCTTTTATATATAAACCCTTTCCTTATATCCATATGTGTGTCTTTGAAATTTGTTTCTCTAGTCTACCCAGACTAACACACCATCCATCCATCCATCCATTGTGTCAAGCACATTTGTACATTTGTTGCTATCATCATTCTCTAAACATTTTCTTTCTACTTGAGCCCTTGGTATCAGCTCCTCATTTTCCCCTCCCTTCCCCCTCCCCTCACTCACAAGCCCTTGTTAATTTATAAATTATTTTTTTTCATGTCTTACATTTTCCAACATATCACTTCACCCAATTTCTTTTGTCTATCCCCCAGGGAGGGGATTATATGGAGATTCATGTGATGGGTTCTCCCTTTCTTTCCCCCCTTTCCTCCACCCTCCTGGTATTGCTCCTCTCATTATTGGTTCTGAGGGGTTTATCTATCCTGGATTTCCTGGATTTCCAGTTCCTATGTGTACCAGTGTACATCCTCTGGTCTAACTGGATTTATAAGGTAGAATTGGGGTCTTGATGGGGGGCAGCATGGACGAAGCATTTAGGAACTAGAGGAAAGTTATATGTTTCATCATTGCTATACTGCACCCTGACTGGCTTGTCTTCTTCCCATGACCCTTCAGTAAGGGGATGTCCAGTTGCTTACAGATGGGATTTGGGTGCCCACTCCACACATCCTCTCATTTTAATGATATAATTTTTAGTTCATTGATGCCTGGTACATAATCCCATTGACACCTTGTGATCACCCAGGCTTCTGTGCTTCTCTCATGTGACCTTTGTTGCTTCTCATCTAAATGGCCACTTGTTTATCTTCAAACTAGAGTATTTTCTTTTAAGTGTACAACCTTTGGCTGGCAAAGGTTCATATAAACATTGCTCTATCATTTAAATCTCTTTATTCTTATAGAACAAGCTTTAGTGTGAGGTCTGTCACTCAGAATAAAAAGGAATAAAATCTTGAGGTATTTGTGTTTTTGTTTTCTTTTATGTGTCTCAGGCGGGATTCCCCCCACACACACATCTCATGTAAAAGCAAGTTTACAACCAATAACATAGACAGAGTGTGTGAAGGCTTAATTTTCTTTTTTCTCTTTTGGTGTACATTGATACTCACCTTGTTCTAAAGAATAAGTATAGAAAAAACACAAATTCAGAAAGAAGGTAATATTTTTATCTAAGAATCAATATTCCTTTCAGAATCAGGAAGGTCACATTCATGTATGCCTTTAGAAATGGAGAATAGAAAAATCTAACTCAACTACTGTCCAAGTTTGCTGATAAATCTGTTTTTATCATGAATTATCAGGCTCCCATAGGAGGAGGCAAATAGCAGCTGCTATTTCCAGAGACCAGGACCCCAAGAACCAGCAGGTTGTTCTAAGCTCCCAGATAGTCCTTAAACTCTAAGCACTTTCAATTCTCTAACTTGTTTTCTGCCATAAGTTTGGGGCACAAGGAAAGCATTAAAGAAGTTCTTTGTTTTGTGTGAAATGAATACATAAATCAAGATGGTGTTGTCTTCCAATTATAAACAGCATCTGTGGCAGACTGACTGAAAAAACTGCAAAAATCAAACTCACTGTCATCTGGATATTTATAGGGTCCTAGTGACCCTATAGAATTGTGTAGAATTGTCCAGTCAAGTTTCCAAGGTTAACTCTATGAAAGCCAATGACCACATCTATTTCTGAGGGCATGAATGAATGATAAATATATACCATCACCTTGTAACCCTTGCATCTCCATGGTTCCTCTGCTTATTGCAACTATTCATCAGTTCATGAGCTCTCTAAGGATGAGGCCACAGGTTTCCTGTTGGGATTTTCTGACAGAATGATATCCCCCTGCCCTCTTTACCTACCTCTTTGAAGAAAGCATAATGCAACAAGAGGACAGTCAATCCTGTGTTGGCAGCACAGAAATATTAAACATTACAATCAGTTTGGAGAACATACTGATTAAAAATAAATATGACACTTCTAAATAATCTAAGAAAAATAATATATTTCAGATATTTAGATATTTTAGATATATTAAATCATATGTTTAGATATATTTCTACAATATTTTAGTAGTCTTCATGTATATTATTTTCTCTTTAAACAAACTTTAAAATTTTGTTTTATTGAGCTCTTACAGCTATTATCAGAATCCATACATATATCCATTTGGTCGAGCACATCTGTACATATGTTGTCATCATCTTTTTCAAAATATTTTCTTTCTACTTGAGCCCCTGGCATCAGTTCCTCATTTTCCCTCCTCTCTCCCCATGCCTCTTTGATTACTCATATTTTAATTATTCATATTTTAATTTTTGTCATGTCATACACAGAGTGCTGTTTGATTCCAGCCATTTTTCTTCTGTCCCTCTTCCTAGGATGGGGGCCATATGTAGATCATTATGATTGTTTCCGCCTTACTGTCCCCCCCACCCCCTTACTCTCCTAGTATCATTGTTCCTCTTATTGGTCCTGAAAGATTTATTTGCTCTGGATTCCCTATGTTGTGAGTTTATATTTGGACCACTATACATGTTCTGGTCTTGCCAGATTTGTAAGACATAAATGGGGTTTTGGTAGTGGTGGGGGTGGAGGGAGGAGGCATTAAAAACTAGAGGAAAGTTGTATATTTCATTAGTGCTAAACAGCACCCAGGCAGGCTCTTCCTTTCCTTGAGATTGTTCTAACAAGGCACTTTGTGATGTTCACCATCCCTGACATGACTGTTGAAGGCAAAATGGGTGCATAAGCAGATGTGATGAAGAAAGCTGATGGTGCTCAGGTATATGAGAAGCAGCAAAGCCTACATGGAAGAAGCACACCAGCCTGTGGCATCATGGGATCAAACATCAGGCATCAAAGGCTTCCTATATATGCTAACTACACTTTCCACTTAGAGCATGCTTTTCTGCATCCATTGATCTCAATCCCAATATCTGGTTTGTTTTCTATGTTATCTCCAGTGCATAGAAGAATGTCTGCAATACAATAAGTGCTCAGTAAACACAGGTGAATCTCTTAGGTTACAGTTATACCCACTGTGCTCCACTGCCTAGCTCTCAGCTCCACCCTGAAAACCACATTCAAAGTATGCTGTTTTGAAACAACATCCTGAAATGTCCTCTCCTCAACAGAGACTACTGTGATAACCAACCATCCCTGCCCTCAGCATCCCCTAAGTCTCTACTCTATCCCACCTGTAGGCTGGACTTTCATCACTAAACTTCAAAGGCATACTTCATATTTCCACCAGGCCTTTTCATAGAATCCCACTGAGTTATCATCAACTAATATGGCACTTCTAGCCATTTCCTTAAATATTTATTATAATTCTTGACTCATGATAGTGGTTATAGGACCACAATTAATCCATAAGAATGTCCTTTGGGGACATTCTTTATTATCCTGATGGACAGGATTGTGGTGACCTTTGTAGAGGGGTGAACACTGCCACACCCTCGGGGGCATCTATGATTCAAGTTTAGTGGTTGTTATGTGCCCTCAAGTTGACTCCAAGGTAAGCAGAGTGTACAGTTAAAGATGATCTCCTTGGCTTCCCTTGGAGAGGGTACATCTACTGGTATGACTGTATAGTTCTAACTGACATAGTCTCACTTGGAAAGCCATACCGCTAGTTCATAAGTGAGCTTTTGTGGAATCAAGGAGACTTGTGGTGACTTTGTGACATCTTTGACTTCTGGCTTTGGACCCTACATTTAGTTCACTTTTGCTTTGACCTTCAGACTCGGGACTGAATATCCCCCACCAGTGATGATGCATTTCCTACGAGTTTATTAAGTTTCTGTGGGAACTTGCAGCAAATTAGAGGAGGATTTAAGAGAACATATTCAAGGTACAAGAGGGAGGGGGATAGAATAACATCT
Source organism: Nesogale talazaci (assembly GCA_004026705.1). Classification (NCBI taxonomy): domain Eukaryota; kingdom Metazoa; phylum Chordata; class Mammalia; order Afrosoricida; family Tenrecidae; genus Nesogale; species Nesogale talazaci. The sequence goes on from PVJH01002987.1 coordinate 106,935, forward strand.
TGAAAGAGTTGGATATTTGGAGCATCTTTCATCTACACTTCCTTAGGACTAGTCTCCACTTCACTATTTTTAAAAGATACTTTATTACTACAAAACCCTTGCAAACTTCCATGAACATTCCTATACTCAGGCCTGCTCATCCCTTGCACAGAAGAGCCTATGTCCTTCCATTTCTTTCTTCTCAAAATTTTATTTATGCTTCAGTGGAAGTTAAAGATGTGCTTCATGATATTTTCTTTTCTCATATTGGTTGAATTCACATTTACATATCTATATTCTTTTTACATGGTTCACCTCTCCAATTAGACCCTCTTCACAAGACTTCCAATTACCCAGCCTTGTGTGAGTGTAGCTATACTGAGCCAGCGAAGCTGTGTGTGAAAGGGCCAGAGTTCACTGAAGCTGCCTAGAGGTTGGCAAGATGTGAATTTAATTTATCACTCAAGTTCTGCTAACAGTATAACATTGTCTTGTAATAGTTGTGGGCATGGATTTGAATGTTTCCACCAGATCAGAAATATAGGTAAATGTATGTTTTTATCTTAAAAGAAAAATCCCAGTTTTCTTTTCCTGTATCTACCTTTGGGGACTTCTCTCTTAATCTTTTCTGAAAAATCACCATATTCAACTTCCTAGTGTTAGTTTTCACATTATCCCTAAGTGTTTAAAACCAAATTATAGGACGCTGTAATGAACATTAATGGCATTTTCCCAAAAATAATTTATTTCTGATTTTTCAAAAATGTGTATATACATACATACATACATAACCCCTTCCTCCCCACACACATACAAACACACAGGAAGTTCAAAATGCCTCTTCAAGGAAACCTTATCTCGGTTGCCATCTATACATATTTATGGGGTTGATGACTTCCTATAAAACACTTATCTACTCAGTTGCACTTATTATTCCAATTTTATTATCCCAATTTTTCTTTGAATGAGAAAAATATTATTTAAGAGTCAACTGCATTCTAAGTTCCCTGAATACTGCTAGTTTGCTTGCTCACTGACCACAACACTCCCATGTACCAATTGAAATATAAGTATAGTTCAAGAGGTAACCAAGAGTCGTATAACATAGCGGTTCAGTGTCTAATGGTATGCTCTGTATAGATGGAAGTGCAGTCTATCTAGTTCCATATAGATGACGACCAGAGTCATCTGAGGGGATTGGTGTACTTTATTGTATGCCGTTACCATGAAGCTGAATCAAGTAGACAACACCAACAACAGCAAACCACCCAAAGCCATTGGACAACTGGAATGTGCTCAGTGGGACTGAGGGACTGAATGTCTCATTGTACTTAATGCTGGGTCCTTTAAATGTCAGCAGCCACATGCGGTTAGTGTCCATGACTTTTGAGAGGGGAATCTGAATACATTCTATGTTGTTCAGATTGTGCATTTACTGAAAAAATGGAGGATAAAGAAATATAATTTTCAGGGGAAAATGGCATTTGTTTTAGAATGCATTTTATAATTTACAGTTGATATTCTGAGTAAAGAAACACAAATATTTCTCAAGAAGTATCCAGGGAGTAAGAAAATGTGTATTTACAGTTTTACACTTTACTAGTTGCATGGTTTTGGAAAAATTGGTCTATTTTTCAGAGCCTAAACATTTTCAAAATGTTATCACAATTTGAAATACATTTTCAAAATGTTATTATTGGATCCAATATAATCCTTAATGCTGAACTTACCACTTTCATACTATTTTTCAGGATCAGAAATGGTGGAATGTAGTGGAATAGGAATGGTTAAATACTTTACAAACCAGAAAGTGTAACATCAATGTAAGTAAAATTAAATAGAAACATAATTCAGGATAATCAATTCTTAAACTTTTGTGATCTTAATTCAAATGCTCTGTTGTTGTTAGGTGGCAACTAGCTTGCTCCAGCCCGTAGTGGTCTTATTTATGCCCAACAGAACTCCTGCTCCGTCCTCATCATTGCTCCTGTGCCTCAGCCCCTGGTTGCAGCCATGGAGTTGACAAGCTCCGTGAGGACCTTCCTCCCTTTCTCCTCCCCTCTATTCTACCCAATACTGTGTCCTGCTCTAGGGGCTGATACTTCTTGACAAGTCCAAAATATTGAAGAGCAAGTCTCACCATCCTCATCTTCCAGGAGTTCTCTGCCATGTTTCTTCTAAGACAGACTTACTTGTCTTTTTGCTAGTCCGTGGTACTTTCAATATTTTTCTACAGCACCACAATTCAAATGCTTGGTTCTTCTATACTTCTTTGGTATTCTTTATTCAAAGTCCACTTTGAGACAACTGAAAATGCCATGGGTTGGGTCAGGGGCCTCTTAAGCCTCAAAGTAACATCCTTGCTTTCAATACTCCAAAGAGGTCTTGGACAGTAGTTTCCCTAAGAGAACTCATCTTTTGATCTCATGGCTGATGCTTCCATGAGCATTGATTGTGGATGCAACCAGACAAAATCCTTGACAACTTCATCCTTTTCTACATTGATCATGATGCTCCCTATCGTTCAGTTGTGATGTTACTTATTAATTTGTCCCGTTCTTCACATCAAGTTGTAATCCACACTGAAGGCTTCAATCCTTGATCGTCATCAGCAAATGCCTCATGTCCTCCTAACTTTCAGCAAGCAAGGTTGTATCATCTGCATATTGCAGGTTGTTTATAAGTCTTCCTCTAACCCTGGTGACCCATATAATCTGGCTTCTCTCATGATTTGCTCTGCACACAGATTGAATGAGTATGGTGAGAGGATAGAACCTTGTTGCACATCTCTCCTAATTTAAACTCTGCAGTGTCCCTTTGTTCTGTTCACATGATTGTCTCTTGATCCATGTACAAGTATACCTCAGGAACACAGAAAAGTGTTCTGAAATACCCATTCTTCTCAAGGTTATCTATAGTGTGTTACAATCCACATATTCCAATGCCTTGGCATACTCAAGAAAAAACAAGTAATCATCTTTCTTGTATTCTCTGATTTCAGTCAAGATTCATCTGACATCAACCATAATATCCCTTTTTCCACATCTTCTGAACCCGGCTTGAACCTCTGGCAGCACTCTGTCAATATATTGCTACAACCACTGTTGAAAGATTTTAAGCAACATTTACTTACATGTGATATAAGTGACACTGTTTTATAATTTGAGCATTTTGTTTGATCACCTTTCTTCAGAATAGTTAGAAATATGGGTCTCTTCTAGTTAGTTGGCCAAGTAGCTAACTTCCAAATTTCCTGGAAGAGAACAAGGAGATTTTTCAGTGCTTCATCAGTGTTTGTAAACATTTCAATTTATATTCCATCAATTCCTGAAATTTCCTTTGTGGCTGATGTTTTCAAAGCAGCTTGAACATCTTCCTTAAGCACCACTGATTCTTTGCTCATATCCTGAATGGTGGAATGCTCACTGATTCTTTTAGGTACAGCAACTATTTTCTTGCTATTTCTCTTGATGCTTCCTGCATCATGCAATATCTTGCCCATAGAATCTTTCAATATTATAACTCAAGGTATGAATACTTTCTTCAGTTTTTTCAATTTAAAATAAGCAAAAATCCGAATTCAGTGAAGAATATATGCTGATATTTGTAAATAAGCATCTGTAACTTAACTGATAGTGCAAGGGTTAAGCACATGTTTACTTATTTGAAAGGTTGACAGTTCAACACACCCAGCAGCTCCACAGGGAAAAGGATATGGTAATCTGCTGCCATAAGAATTACAGCCGGCAAAACTAAAAGACTGTTCAACTCTCGTCACACAGAGAAGGGATGCTGAAGAGTCAACAGCCAGCACAACTGTTTAGATATTTGTCTGCTTGGGAAAAAACTTGTAATGGCAATCATATGGCATACAATCCATAGTGTGTATATATATATATATTACGCTGGCCAATAGAAGTATTAAAATCATATACTCATGCACATATATCATATGTATATGAATGTGTGCACAAAAAGTAAACTGGATTCTAAAGAGAGACAAACAGCCTCATATTTCAGCCACACAGTAGCTGCTGTGTGTGTTGTGCTTGTATGTATACATAAAATGTGTGCATGTATTATAAAATATATATGTGCATGTGTGTGCACACACAAAAATAAACTGCATTTTCTAGGGAGACAGAAAGATTCATCTTTCTCCCATCAAGCGGGAGGTTGATTTGAACCGCCAACCTTGAAATGTCTGAGGGGGTCCCATAGCACCTTCATTATAGGGGAATAAATGTGGTAAATAAATTGCAAAGTACAGCATGTGCAGTCTGGGTGCCCTCATAATCCAAACCTGTAATGATTCACTGGATGCAGCACCTATCCTTGAAGCCCAGGAATGTCTTGCTTTCCAAATCTCTTCATGCAGTAACACATCTTCTATTGGCATATAGGTACTGGAAGAGGAAATGCTGCCCATTGGCTGATGGTGAGATAGACCATATTTGTCAGATCATAATACACACTTTCCCCACTAAAAGTGGGGAGGAAACAAGGGTGTATCTTATGGTCCTAAGGTGTGGTACCTCAGAACATTTGTTTATGCTCCAACGCACCATTTACTGTCTGCACTGTTTGCATGCTGTGGATTGCTGTGCTCGGGAGAAGTCCCGCCTTCTGGAGTCTCAGTGTCAGTCAGGTCACAAGATCAGCACAGGGCAAGCCATTTTCATTTGTTAATGAAAGTGATGATGGCTTTTAACATCACAGTTGAGTTTACACTGTTCAGTATTACCATATTTTGCTTTATTTTAATAAATATTTTAGCATACTGGTGTTAGTTGGTTCAGAATAGTGTTTTCTTGTTTTCTTGTGCTAAAAACTGGGTTCATCTTGGGGCAGAGCCCTGGTAGTATAGTGGTTGAGTGCAGGACTGCTGCCCACTGGCTTGGCGGTTCAAATCCAACAACAGGTCTCCAGGAGCAAGGCTGGGTCTCCCACTCCCACCAGAGGGCAGTGATGGCCCCTCAAACAAGACAAAACAAAACAAACAAACAAACAAATAAAACAAAAAAACTGGGTGTATCTTATGGTCTGAAAAATACAGTATTCATTCCAACTTTTACTTACATATAGCTCCTCTGTGACCATATGGTGCAGGGCCACAGATGACTTGAGAGAAGGAAACCCTAAAAGTTGTGGCTACTGCTGATGGTTCACAGGACTATGTCCCAAGCATGCCATAAGACTCCACAGCACACGGAAGGAGAGATGACCTTCAAGCCAGATCTTAATGCCCAGGCTACACACTGAACAGCCATCAAGGGAAATGAGTCTCAGTGACATAATATAGAAAGACTTTGCCACCAATTTCATCAAGTTTAGCTTGTGGAGCAAAAAGCAAAAGGCTGGAGTCATCCCAGGAGCTGAGTGTCCACTTGCAGAGCACACTGTCTCCTGGAGTTCAGAGGAAATAGCACTGAAGAAAAGGGAGAATGGTTCTGATGAAATCATATGTTCAAGTAGTTAGCCACCTCATAAATCCTACAGAAAACTCCGGACACCAGACACAGTTGTTTCCTGTCACAGTGCCTTGCCAAGATGGAGCAAATGGACACAGTTCCCAGCAACACCATAGAGACAACAGTCCAAGAATCCCAATTCCTCATGTCACTTGTCATTCTGATTTCATATTCTTTTGTTGAAACTAGCTATTAAAAATAATCACAATTTATCAACCAAAAGAAGATATTTAGGGAGGAACATAGGGACCTGTCATAACAATCACAGAAGATAACTAAAATTGTATCTTTATAGGGAATTAAAGATAAGTGTGGTTTTACATGAGTTATCTTGTTATAATAATCTTACCAAAAAGGAATATTAAAAATTGGATATAAAGTTTATATTATAAACAGAAGATGAAAAAGACTACATTTCAAGAGTGAATAATGAGAAAGGCTAGGTGGAAAGAAAGATGGTTAGTTAACAATTAGTCCTGAAATGTTTGGAGGGTGGAAGTGTGGCACATGATTTAGTACAGAAATATAGTACTAGGATACGAAGAGGAAATGATTGCTCACTTCATGCAACCTTCTTATTTTTGAGATATAAAACCTTTGTCTAAATAGAAAAGGACATCTACAGATAAGTAGCAACAGCATGTTGAGAAGATGTTACTCTGGCGTAGGTTTGATTTGATTCTTTTCATTTTCTCCCACATTATTTAAAATTATATCCGTGCATCTGTATTTAAACTTTTACAGTTTGATTTTTCAAAAACACATTTAAAACATAAATTTCAAAGCAGCTTTGGGGGGAGGATAAAACAGTTCTATATTCTATTTGTCTTGGTGATATGTACCAGTTTATTACATATGTTAAAATTCACGGAACTCAACAACACACAAACCACATCACAAATATCTAAAAATAACCTACAAAATCTACCATGGGTGATTAAAAGAAATCTAACGTATCTTAACTTTTTATACTATCATTTCAATAAGAAACCAAGATAAGAAAATAACATTTCAACTTTGTGAAGTCAGTTTTATTTGGTGACCTACTACTTTATCACATGGAATTTTTCTGCCATCAATACGAATGCAAACTAAGAAAATAGCAATCAATTCTTTCTCTCTCTCACCAGCTCAGTCTTCCAGAGGAGTATTTCTTGTGAGAAACCTATCTGTGGACGTAACTGTAAATTAAGAAAATAAAACCACTCAGGAAAATCCTAAATAGGTCAAGATAAAATGGATACTGATGACAATGGCTTGGAATTTATCAATTAATTGCATGCTATATACTGTATTAGATGGGTGTCTATTATATCAAGTTCAGGGTAGTCATTGGGGTGGGGGGAGGAAGAAGCAATGTTGAGATACTGACCACTCATTGGAGTCCTGATGGCACAGTGGTTAGGAGTTGGCCTGAGCACTGCTAGGGCAGTGGTTGCAAACCAACAGGACAATCTGCAGGCGAAAGACAAACTTTCTCTTCCTGCAAAGAGTTAAAGTCCCCAGACCCACCTGGAACACTCTGCCCTCTTCTGTGGGGTTGCCACGAGTGAGCCATGACTCACTAGCAGGGAGTTGGGCTGGTTGGTGTTTGCTACATTCATAAAGGATGCATCCAGGAAGGGCGTCATCACCAAAGACTAGATGAATTGTAAATCCACTTATTCCTCAGAGATGATTAACAAGTTTCTTCACATTGTTTTACTTCAATTTCCTCACTGAGGAGCGCAATAATACCCCCTTACCTACCTGGGTGCCTGCACCAGTTAAATATGATGATAAATATAAATAATGGCAGTTTTGCCATCAATCAGGCCCATTATTTTTTAATTAATGTATTTTTTATTTAAAAGATCATTTTATTGAGGGCTCTTATAGCTCAAGCATATTTTTACATATGTTGCCATTATTACTTTCTAGACATTTACTTTCTATTGAGCTCCTCTTTTTTCCCTTCTTCCCCACCTCATGACCCCTTGATAAATTATATATTATTATTATTTTCATATCATACGTCTACTGCTGTGTCCCTTCCTCTGTGGTTTCTGTTGTTCATCCCTCTGGAGCGTGATGGGGGGGGCGGGGAGGGGGGTGTTACGTGTCCATCATTGCCATCAATTCTTGCCTCCTCCCTCCTTCTCCTTACCTTTCTGGAATCACTACTCCCAATCCTGTTCCTGGATTCCATGTGTCCAGAATTCTTCTCTTATCCGTCCCTCAACTCGGCACCATTCTATTTTTGTGCTGCTGCACACAGGGTAGCTAAGATTCAGAACTGCCTTTGTGTCAGCAAAGAATAACAAGGCACCATTCTGAAGGGATGAAGTTAGAGCATATTGACTACTCTGCAGGACAATACCTAGAGGTAAAGGCTTGTATTACCTTTTTCTTTTTTTACAGATAAAATATATGAGATGCAAAAGGTTAAAGGACTTGCTGAAGGTCGCACAGCGGAGATTAGGCTGAACACTGCTTCCTGGATCCACGTTCTCAAGCGTCATCGCTGCCTTTACTGCCTGATGTATAAGGGACTTGGCACAGAGTAGATGCTCAATTAATGGCTGCTGCTACATTGCTATGACTGCAACTTCTTATTTTTTTATGGCAAACTAATCTCACTGAACTCCCAGAAGCTCAAAGTGGGTCAGGGCTACAAATGTTAATGATGAAAATAAAACCATTTTGCTCACACTGTGATACTTTTCATTACATTTGCTCCTTCCCAACACCGCAAAAGCAGGGATTTCTTTTTAATGCGGATGGTAATCAAAAGTGAAGGCTTTCATTAGAATAAAGTGTTTGGTTCCTGTGTGTGAGCTCTGGGCCTTGATACCCAAGTGCCTCTCAGTACTTCCAGGAACAAGTCAACCCCCTTCCTAACGATTAGAACAACAGGGAGTTGGGAGATGGATAAATGAAGTTGTCCATAAAATAGAAAGTGTGGTAAGAGTTTTTACACTGTGGTCCAGGGGAACAGGTCTATGTTCTGTAACTTAAGCTTTAAAAAATCCAGTGGAGTCTCTGCGTAATTCAAATGATTAACATACTTGGCTTCTCAAGGAAAGACTGTGTGAGCTGACTATACCTAGTGAGCAATATATTACTTAAAAAATTACTCACCGAATACCCTCGGGAGCACAGCTCTTCTCTGACGCACATGGGTGTGGCCTGATTGAACACTAACCCAATGTCCTCTGGTTTACCAGCAGCAGTCAGAGAATGGCCTACGGTGTCTCCATCATCCCAACATTGTTACAGTCTGTTCTGAAAACAATTTTCTGACCTTTGTGCCTTTTAGATTAGGTCTCATGTAATAAAATCGATAACTTTTTTTTATGAGAAGATAGAGAGACAGGCATCCCAGGACGCCTACCTGCAGGCTGAAAAGGAGAGAGTTCTGAAAGCAGTTGCCTCAGGGAGACCATGCAACTACCAGAGTGGAGAAGGAGAAGATGACTTATTGAAGAAACTCTTGGGACTAGAGATGCCAAGAGGCAAAAATCACAAAGTAGAAACCATTCAATCAGGATAAATGGTAATCTAAGTGATGGGAAAACATAACATATAATTGTCTTGATAAAAGACAGACTACACTGAAAGCAAGACAATGTCTGAGAACTATGTCTTTTCCCTTTCTTTTTTTAAATGTACAATTGTCAGTTTGAAGCCCACGAGAGTTAACTGCCATCAAAAGGGATGCTGTCTCCCATGAGATCCCTCTGTGGGCACTTAAATGTCCTCTTTTCACCAGACACTGTCACATCTCTCTGCCTGAGGTTCCCTTAGATATGAATGTCCCAACAGAGACTCGCGCCTTGTTCCCTTTGGCTTCCTAGTTCCTGTGCTGCCTACACAGGTTCACAATGCATCTGCTATCTTTTGCATTTTGCCACGCCTGTTCCTACAAATTCAATTGAGAGTGGTGCTTTCTATTCCTTGTATGACTGTCCAAGCTCTTCCCAAACTCCAGACCCATTGGCCTCAACCCTCAAGTGCAGGACAGGATTGGCCCTGTGGGTTTCTGAGACTGTAACTCTTCATGAGAGTAGACAGCCTTGTCTTTAGCCCTCAGAATGGCTGGTGGTTTGAAAGCCCCAACCTTGCATAAGGTGTAACCACTACCCTAATATCCATCCCAAACCCTAAAGGTTGAAAAATGTTTGGTGTAATTGTTGCCACTCCCTTCATCTTTGCTTAATCACAGAGGTTTTCAGAGCTGAGAAATCCTCAACACTACTTTCCAGACAGTCACCACCAGGTCATTGAAGTTGGCACACGAGTCCATACCTATTGGATATACCTTCGTACCAATCAATTCTAATTTAATATTTCATACATACTCTGTAGTCACATTCTAGCACCCATATAGGGGAGATGTCTAAACTGGACTCTAATATTCCTAACCCCCTAGGGCACATGCCTTATAACATTTCCACATGTTGAACATGGGTTGGATCTTTGACTATGATGGAATACTAGTCACGGTTAATAATGAACTGGTTTTAAGTTTCTCCAAAGAATAATATCTGTGTGGGCTTTAGCTAATGAGGTGAGACTTCAAAGATACAGCACACTTCCTGAAGTGTTTGAAGATGGATTTGAACATGGCAAGGAAAAAGAGCAACATTAGAGGTGGAGACTTATCCCCCATCCAACAGGTGCCCTCAGTCAAAAGTCCACATGACACCGGAGTCTTCCAGCAGCTTGGAAGTGGATTCTAAACTCCAGAATGGAATGCAGTGAAGCTTCAAGAAACTCTGTGTAGCTTTCTGACCCATGGTACTGAGTTTGCGGTGAGGTGTTAGATTGCAAGAATCACTGATATGTCCACTTGATCTCTTCTCATTTGAAAACTGTCAACTAGCTTCTTCATATGACAGAATCACATTTCTTCAGATAAATATTATTTGGTGCAATTGGTTTGGTATCTCTTCCATTCTAAATCTGTATAACTCAATCCAAAAATGCCCATCGGGGTAAGTTTCATCCATCTCTCATCCAAATGAAAACCCCAAACAACTGTGGTGTGATTAGAGGATGCAGCTTGAGCTACTTTACAAGGGGCTCTATGCACCACTAAGGCCTCTGATACACATCCTTCTCAGGATAAGAGCCCATCACCACCTAAAAGGACGCTTTTCCCTCTTGACTCCTACATAGAACACCAGTGCTTATTTTTCAAATGTACTTGTTCCTATTGTGCCATTTTTAAAATCCATGATTATTCTGACATGTACAGGTTGTTTATATTTTCCTCTGATGTATCCTTTTGACAGATATTTTATAAGATATGGCCCTACTCTATTATGGAATTCCTGGTGCTTTAGGTTCTTTGTAGCGAGAATATTTCCATTGTATATTTCAAGATTATGTTTCCCAAGCCATTTCCGTCAAACAAATGATGAACATAAATAAGTGCCCCAACTGCACCACAAGGAAGGGGTGTTGGGAGGAGCACAAAGTGCAAGAGAGATGGCAGAAGAAATAACCCTGTACAATACACTCGCAGTAGATTGGTACAAGGCAAGGCACACTGTGTCTCTCATGTTTTATTTATTTCCCTCTTTTCTTGTCCAATTTTATTGCTCTTTTTACTATGATTATGGTGCAATTTCAAAGAGCAAATTTATTTCCACTCAGCAATTCCCACACACTTGTTTGTGACAATGATCACAATCTCCACAGAATAAAGCATTCTTCCTTTTTCACCTCTGTCTTTCAAGTTTCCATTCAGCCTTTGTCAGAAACCCTTTCTGTCTTTTGAGCTGGATCTCTGTACAAATGCTACTCTTTTGATAGCTAATTTTTCTAAGAAGTGTTTGCCTGTGTGATGTTATTATGTATCTTACAGGCTTACTATTATGTATCTTACTATTACGTATCTTACTATTCCTTTTGAAGTTCAACCAGAGCCAGTCTTGAAGGATGTCTAAGGATTGGCATCTCAGAGGCTCTAGAACCTTTGTTAAAATGGAAGCTGAATTAATATACTTTCCTTACATTAATCATGGAGCAAACAGAATCTAATACTACACAGATGAGAGTACTCTGCTGTTTCCAAGGGCTAAGGCAATTAGCGTGCAGAGCGCATGTCTTGTGGTTCTTTTCTCAGCCCATATCTGCTGGAAATGTGAGGATATTCTTAGGTATACATTAGAACTGCTTCCCCAAAGAATAGACAATCAATCAATACTAACTGATTATTAGGCAAATCTTTCAACACTGAGCAATGTCAGTTCTCATTTATTCACACAACAGATGTGTACAGGCTGTAGTGCTTGGGTTCCAATGTATTAAGCTGTGACTATTCAATAGGACTTGATCAGTTTGGTGGAAGAGAATAAACATTATGGGACAGGTTACAACAAGACACATGCAGAAAGGCTGTTTCAAGAGGAAAAGCACTTGTTTCCAGGTGAAAACTCTATAATGGGTGTATGCATGCATGAGCATGCTTGGGGGCAGGGTGAGTGTTAGTGGGTGTCTGTACAGATGCTTGAGTGAGTTGGAAGAAAGAGAGAATGTGTAGAAGTCACCTTTTGACTCTAAGTGTGGAGGAGAAAAAATTACTTTAAAGAAAAAGGCCCAGTGATGCCCTCCCCCACCCCACCCCTCAAAAAGGCATAGGCCATGCCAGCTAGGTAGCAGCAAGCTAGTAAACAATGTGAAATGGCATGGCCAATGTGGGGAAAGGGAGGCAAGCCCATTGTGTTAGGGAAAGAGAAGCGGGGCAATAGTAAAATGTGACATTGGACAATAGGAGAACTAGCTTGAAAAAAGTTTCATACAAAGTGCTCGATTTGTCCTGCCCATGCTTCTTGCCCGTTTCTCTCCCCACATGGGGTTAGCATGGTGAGGGTCTGCAGTAGCCAAGTGAAGAGACTATGCTGGAGAAGTGTTCCAGTGAGGGCAGCGATGCTCCCCAGGGGAGCGCATCAGAGGAGCTCAGTCTAAGTGTCTCAGGGCCACTTTGACTGCGTTCTGGAGGACCAGAGGAGAGGTGCAATGGGAAAGCAGGTTTCTCATTTCTCAGCATGATGTAAAGATGTAAGTGCAGAGCAGTGAATAGTTGTGTTTCCTAGTAGAATGACAAAGCCTATCTGTAGGAAGTTAATCAGTCAGTGCTCCCTCCCTCAGTCTGAGTCCTGGCAAGCCCAGGTGTGTCATAGTAAAACTGGGCTCCATTGGGTTTTCTTGACTTTTAAAAAATCATTTTATTGGGAGCTCTTAAGATATTATAACAATCCATAATGCACATAGATCAAGCAATAGCTACCACCATCAGTTTCAAAATATTTTCTTTCTTCCTAAACCCTTTGATATCAGCTCCCCTGTATTCCCTCCCTTCCATATCTTACCCCAACAAGTATATGCATCTATACACACACATGTATATACATACATATATATATATATTTTGAATTAGATGGTCAGACCTTTCTTTTGTGGTGATTTTGGATGAGCTAGAATTGCCAAGTCTTCTGTAAGCCAGTAATGAAGGAAACCACCAGACACAGTAAACAATATAATAATGATGACACATGACTTCCAGATATCAGAATAAACTTTAAGGTAATTTTTCTTATTATTTTCAAAGAGATACAAAGATATGAATGAAATTTCTAGGGCTATTCTAGAATGAGTAAATATGTTGATGAAATTCAGAATCTAATGACTGGTTTCAAAGAATAGTCATGGATACACAAATATTTAGAACATTTAAAAATGGGTACAAAGGTATTCAGAAGTGGCATAAACACATTAATGGAGTAAAATATCAAAGAGATGTGTTTATCTGTATTTCCATAATGTACTTAATAAGTACAATTATCATTCCTTAGAAACTTTTTCAGAGGTAGAAAACAAAGCCATATACATTTCTAATTAATATTTCAAATCCTGAAAATTCTTGAAACCCAAACCAGACAGGAACACTTTGAGAAATAAATATTATAGTCCATTCTTATTGGTAAATATAGATGCAAAAATTCAACATAATATGTTAGGAGAAATAAGGCCTTGAAATATACACAAATTATAATGCAACAAAGCCAATTTCTAGCCAGGAATGTAAGGCTAGTTTAATGTGTGACTCTTTTATTTGATTAAAATCATGTTCTTATCTCTCTATATGAAAATGGTTGAGAAAATTAATAAATCATTCATGACTAAAATGGCTTAGATGTATAATACTAATAAAATGTTGAAAACTTTCTCTTTGAAATTATCTACATTAAAGGATGACATCAAAGAATATTAGCAAAGATGGGAAACAGTGGAGATTCTCTTATACAGCTCAAGGGAACGCAAATTGGTACCACTTTGGAAAGCCCTTTTGGCAATACCTACTAAAGCTGAAAATAGCCATAACCTAAGATGCTGCAATTGCACTTCTAGCCATGTCCCCATCAAATGCACACACATGTGCACCAAGAGACAAGTACATGAATGTTTTGAGGAGCCTTATCCACAATTCTCCCAACTGGAAATGACTTAAATGTCCATCAACAGTAGACTGGATAGCAAACATGTGCATGCCAATGAAATTAAATTCTATTAAAAACGAAAAACAAGTACAAATCCGCACAATAACATGATGATTTTCCCAAATAAAAGGTCAGGCAAAAGAAGATTGGAAAACATTCTCTATGTGCTTTACCTTAATTATGTAATATACAGTACAAAGACAGGAGAAACAGTACAAAGTACATTGAGATACATACTTGGATGCTAAACCAAATATAAAGACCAGAAATCACAGGCTAAAGCAAATAGGGAAAAATTGTAGTGATTATATTTCAGGGGTGGAGCAATCCATTAATTTTACAAAGAAAGCCTCCTGTTGATGGTCATAGAGGCTGTCACTTTGTGATACATTTAGGAGTATTTTATGTATTTCATTATATTTCAAAATTAAAAAATCAATTAATTAAAATGAACTCTATGGTGCCAGAACCTTGTTTCATACATTCTTCAAGTCAATCTTTGGAGACTAAGAAAGCTAGTCTTTTTTTCTTCTAGTATTTCAATGCAGGATTAGGGTGCAGGATTAGGGGTAGGGCAAAATAAATAAAAAATAAATAAAAATATAGATGGGTGAAGCTTTCTATGAGAAGCTCATAAAGTTTCTGAGACTGGTTAACAGCCAATGACCTAAATAGTAAACACATTGCTGAGGGATATACTCCATTTCTTAATCTTATCTTAACAGCATCATCAAGATAATCAGGACAATGTGGAAAGCTGTTATCAACTAACTGCTTAACAAATCTGCTTCTACTTATGGTACTTCTTAAATTTTACAGTAATATTTCCAGAGTCTCCAAGAGTAAACAAATAACAATTGTTCTCCTCAAAGTACTTTAAATTGTGGGTCAATTATATCTGAAACCATTTCACTGAATAATGCTTTGAGCTTTTATTAAAACTTTAACCCATAGAAGGGTCACAAGGAAGGGATGAGCCAACCAGGGTGCAATAAAGCACCGATGAAATACACAATATCCCTCAGGTTCCTTGAGGTTCTTCACCTTCATGAACCCAGTGATGCCTCTCACTTTAGACTAGACCAGAGCATGTACACAGCCTTAATAAGAGATAAGAGCTCGGGACACATGTAACTCAGGAGCAGGATTGAGAAGAGAGATGTCAGGTAGGGTGAAGGGTGGGTGGGAGGGGAAGAAAGGGAAAACTGAACAACACAAAACCACATACACCCCTCCAGGGGAAAGAATAATGGAAACCATGGGGGACCGGAGACCGTGGTCGGAGTGAGACATGAAAATAATAATTTATATATCTAGCATGGGATCATGAGTGTGTGGGAGGTGGGGGAAGGAGTAGTTGATACCAAGGGCTCAATAGAGAGTAACTGTCTAAAAAAGAATGAGAGCAACATATGTACAAATATCCCTGATACAATTGATTTATGAATTGTAATAAGCATTATAAGAGTTCTCAAAATTGTTAAAAACAAACAAACTTTGAGACATGAATTTTTGCCAACATTTTGGTGCTTAAAAGGACATTATTGTCCAGTAGCTCTAGTAAACTTCAGCAACAAATATGACAACAAATTTGGCCTCAGTGAATAACAAAATGAACTCTAGTATAATGGACTAAGTTAATCTTTAAAAATTATAGAGTCTATTCTAAATGTATAATAAATTATAAGAATACTCCTTTTTTTCACTCACCTTCTACTTTAGTAAATCTGATGTGTTTTTCTGTTCACTGGGGTCACCCAATAACACATCCAAAGTACATGATTTGAAGTATCATCATCCTCCCTTCCGAGTAGCCTTCTGACTGCACTTCTCCCACAGATGCATTTATTTATTCTGGAAGTGTATGTTATTTTCAGTACTTTCCAATGACACCATGATTCAAGTGAATCAAATCTTCTATGGTCTTTTTTGCTCAATGTACAGCTTTCACATGCATTGGAGGTCATTGAAATCTCTATCTCCTATTTTTCCATTTTCTCTAGAGTATCCTGACTAATGCAATTCTCAATAATCCTTCTTATTGGTTCATTACGTTGCATATCAATTACACATCAATGAGATTTATTTTTAAGAAAATATTTAAAGTCTCTCACACACAATACATTGCAATTTGTCTCATGAGAAAAAAAAAAACCTAATGAATGAGCGGAGACCCTCATGAAGACAAGTTATTGAGTCTATTAGAAATGAAGAAGATTCGAGCTCAGCTCTGGTGGCATAGGGGTTGAGTGAAGGACTGTGGCCCATAGGCCTGGCAGTTTGAATCCAGCAGCAGCTCTTCAGGAGCAAGGCTGGGTAGCTCCCACAACACCCAGAGGGCAGTGATGCCCCCCCAAAAAAAGAAAGAAATGAAGAAGATTCTAAAAACTAGAGAGAAAAGTAAAAATAAGCACAGACACAGGGAGAATATGTCACAGAAAAATATTAGAAACCAGTAAACAATAGACTTGCCTATAAGAAGAGCTGTCGGGCTGAGCCCTGGTGGCATAGTGGTTGTGCGCGGGACTGCGGCCCACTGGGTTGGAGGTTCAAATCCAGCAGCAAGGCTGGGCCTCCTACTCCCACCAGCAGAGGGCAGTGATGCCCCCCCCTAAAAAAGAACTGTCTTCGAATGCCAAAATCTGAGAATGATCATCATATTTCAACAAACTATTGATTAATTATTAGCATAGTACATTGACACTTTCAGATATGGAAGATTTTCAATATTTTGTTAATGTGTTGCACTAAATAGGAGCTTAAACCAATTAGGAAGAGAATATTAACACATGAAAATTGATTACAGCAAGGAAAAGAATTAATAAACCTCTAGAATGATTTTTGTTTTATTTTATATTTTAAGTCTTGCAGCATGGAGACCATATCTGACCTCCTCTTGTTATACTCAGGAAGAGAGTAAAACTCCACCTAATTGCCATAAAGCAGATTTCAGACATGCCTCCACATTCTATTCTTCAAAGCAGTCTGACAACAACCGTTCCTCCCACTACTATTGGGCTTGATAATCTGTTGGAATGAACCCACAAGACAATGCTCATGATTAAGGGCATTTATTTGGGAAGTCAGTGGGATACAACAAGCCCGAAGACTATTAGAGATACATTCATTGGTTCATGGCAACAACTCCCCCCAGTCAACAACCATTCCAGTCTTTTTCTAGTCTTCAGGCTCTCTGTCACATGGTCACTGGGCAGAAACCCAGCACACTTACTTCTTTGTGTCACATTCTAATAGCTTGACACCACTCTTCTGTGTTGTGTCATAGTCTCTGTGTTAGTCTGGGTAGACTAGAGAAACAAATTCATAGAAACGCATATGGATGTAAGGGAAAGATTTATATACAAGAGGAATGGAACATTGAGAAAGCATCCGAACCCAGTCCAGTTCAAAGTCATAAGTCCAATGTTAGCCCACATGTCCGATACTAGTCTAAAATTCTGCTTCTGACTAACAAAGTCATAGACCAGTGGATTCAGAGTCCTTGGCTCCTCATTTGCAGGATTTATGGTCCATCAGCATTATCCATTGGTGATAGAAACATTTCAGCATTGTCAAGGGTCTCTCTGTGGCTTTTCTGGCTTCAGAGGTCTGGTTCCATCAGGGTAAGGTCATAGGGCTTCTCTGCTGACTCCTCCAGCTCCTTGGATGCTGCCATATTGTGTTCTCAGTGGTTCGTCGTCTTGGAGACTGAGTCAAGTCTCTCTTCTTCAATTGGGAAATACCACGAGACTTCCAGGAATTCTCGGAGAAAGTCATGCCCACCAAGAGGCCTCATTGGCTATCTACAGATTAACAGACTATATTACACCCCTACATCTCAATCATGAAACTGACATGGGTACATGACTCTACAGTCTCTTTCCTTAAATCTCTGATCTAGGCCATGGTTTCTGTGTTACAGCTTCTGATGCTTTGGCTCTTAGTCTACCACTTCATACAGAGATCTGAAGCATGCTCCAAGGGTGCCTTTTCTACCTTGATGGTCCTGGGATTTTTCTCTTTTTGCCTGTAACATGGTTCATTCTTAGAACCAGGAGAGTAGCAATTAAAACTGATTAATCTCTTTGGTGTTCCACACCCTATTTACATGGTATCATCCAATCATTTAATAGGACTTATAGAGATACATCTATGCATCAAGAAAATCCACTTCAAAATCCCCTCCATCTTAGAATAATCAGTCCAAGTTGGAGTATAAGAATATACTGGCCCAGGAAGACTAACTCCAAAAGAGATGAAAAGTCATAGAACTCTTGGATTATCTGGTGTCTCTGATAATGCAGAAAAGAATTGTAATATTCTAAAAAACTACTCAGCAAGTCTAATAGCCAATATTAGATCCAAGATAAATGAAAGCATTTATAAGGAAAGGAATAAAATTTAAGAATACCACATGGCTTACCCTAAACAAGAACTTTTACTGGTTTAGTGACTATGCATTGAGCTTCTAAACACAAAGTTAGCCATTTGAACTCCTCGGTTGTCCATAGGAGGAGGAGGAGACTATTTGCTCTCCTTTTCATAAGATTCAAAGGTCTTTAAAACTCATAGAAGTTCTACTCTCTACTATGAGATGGAATTGCTTCAATAGCAATGAACTGGATTTTTGTAATGAGGGCCTTCAAAGAATTCATGAAAATGTCCATTTAGAATTCCATTTAAGTTCCATTTTTAAAATTTCTTTTTCCCCACAAACTTTTTTCCTCATTAGTGGGTATTTGTTTATTGGGTATTGGGTTGATTCTGATAGAATTTAAGATCTGTGTGGATGTGTGTGTATATTCTTACTTGTGTGAGAGCTACTTTTTAAAAATACTTTTATTGGGGGCTTTTGCATCTCATCACATTCCATGCATCCCTCCAATGTGTCAAGCACATTTGCACATATGTCGCCATCATCATTTTAAAAGCATTCTCTTTCCACTTGAACCCTTGTTATAGCTTCCCCATTTCTTGCCCCTCCATCCCTTGCCCACTCTCCCTTATGAACTCATGATAAGTTATAGATTATTTTTCCATACCCACAAGTTTTTGATGTCTCCTTGTTTAAATGCAGTATATTGACTTCAACAGATTGTGATTTTATCTTTATTGGTGGGTAGAACCCACCATTTGTGGTGGGGGGGAAGATTTGAGAGTTATGTCCTTAATTCCTATATGCATAAACAAATCAAGTCATAGCTATGGAGTTCTATTACTGAATTATAGGGTAACATACCAAAGGAAATGGTGAAACAGTAGAAAGAATTTGCCTCATTGAAGTAGGATTCAGAGATCTAGATAAATGGACAGGATCTTTTTCTTCTCTAAAATATATACAGAAAATACACAAATGTATTTTCATTATGTACACATTTTTTAATAAAAAACATTTAGGAATAAAATTCAAACACTGAAACGCTATGTTTAAAAAAAAAGTGGAAATGACTACAGCCATTTCCTTCTCCCTATTTCTGTTGAGAGAAGGAAGACATATGACCAAAAGGATGAAAGAAAAACGAAGAATAAATGTGTGTTGTTGGTGCCAGAGAGTTAGTTCAAACCCATAATACTTTGATGCACAACAGAAGGAAACGCTGCCCAGTGCTATGCAATCCCCCCAACTGTTCCTGTACCTCAGCCCCTTGTTCCAACCACAGTGTCAGTCCATCGCCATAAGGACCTTCCTATTTTTTGCTGCCCCTCCACTTTACCTGAGTAGAATAAAACTAGAAGAACAATAAGGATTGCTAGCTTGAACAGAAAAGAGACAAGATGTTTGAGGAAAAATTAGATGACTATATATGGGATTCTCCTACAAACTTTTATATTCATCTATCTCAATATTTCAGAAAGCCTGCCTATAGACACTCTGTCTTTTATTATTTTGTAACTCCAGGGAAGTCTTGTTTATAACTGTGTGTGAAGTCATGAAGTCCACAAATATAATCGTTATGACTTGAGCTGGGGACAGCATAGTTAGAAGGGCTTTGAAGTGAAAGACATATAGATTCTAATCCTCTTTTTCCCTTCTCAGCATTATCATCTTAGGCAGTTACTTTGTCAAACCCTCATTTTCTCATGGGGGACTTGGAAGTAATGATGTTGTCTTCATTAGCTTAATGTGAGCATTAAATAAAATAGCAAACACATGAGAGAGATTTAAAATTTTTGTGGGACATTCCTTTATGCTTTAGTTCCATTTTTCAACAAACTTTTTGAAATATCTCTTGAACGGTCCCAAACTCAAGGCCTTCTCCAAAGCAAGTGCTGGCAAATGGTTCTGTTTCTACCCTTCATTGTTTCTACCATGTGCTAGCAAGTCATTTGAAGATAAGTAATCCCTATGTATGTGTTCATTGATAATGGGCATATGCACATGTGCATCCTTTATCTCAATTAGAACTCAACTCTAAACAAATGTAACTCCAAATTACTAAAGAATAACTAGTTTCTTATAAAGGTACTCGTTCATTCTGCACCATAATGTCTGCAAAAATATATTTTATTATAGGAAGTTTTCTTAATCTATGGCTAACTGATAATATTTACCTTCACTGAAAGAATAAGGAAAGGAATTGGCTGAAATTAGTTGCAAAAAAATGAGTTAGTGAATGCTACCATTGAAACCAGTATTCTTTTCTCTCTCTAGTCTACCCAGTTTCTTGGAATGTGTTGGTGTTAGGTATCAAGGACTGTTTCAACTCATAGAGGCTTTATTTCCAACAGAATGAAAAACTGTCCAAACCTATCGTATCTTCTCATCTGTTCACTGTTGCAGCTACAGTGGTAATTCATCTCCTTGAAGGTCTTTGTCCTTTTCCGTACAGATTGCAACATCCCTCTCCTAACATCATGTCCAAAGTACACTGGACCGAGTCTTCATCATTCCTCTAAGGACCATCCTTACGGTACTATTTTCAAGAAATATTTGTTTGCTCTTTCGTCAGTCCATTGTACTTTTGATATTCTTCAGCACTTTGACTCAACATCAGTCTGCTTATTCAGTCCAAACTTAGGACAGGGACACTTTAGTCCTAAAAGTAGCATCCTTGCTTTTCAAGGGAGCATTTAACTTTAAATAGATATTGCACAATGGACTATCCAATGAAATATGCATTTTATCTCTTGAGTAATGCCTCCATGATCTTTATTCGTGGATCCAAGCAAGGAAAAATCCTTGGCAACTTCAACATTCTCTCTGCTGACCTTGATGTTAGCTGCTGGTTGATCTGAGTGAATTTTGATATTCTGTACATGGAGTTGATCTATAGCCCCCTTACTTGGCAAGTGCCTCCAGTCCTCATTTTATTTTTGTTTTTTTTTTTTGGGGGGGGGGGCATCACTGCCCTCTGGTGGTGGGAGTAGGAAGCCCAGCCTTGCTGCTGGATTTGAACCTCCAACCCAGTGGGCCGCAGGCAGTCCCCCGCACAACCACTACGCCACCAGGGCTCAGCCCAGTCCTCTTCATATTCAGCAAGCAAAGTTGTATCATGCACATATCAGAGGTTGTTAACTATTCTTCCAATCCTGAGGCTGCATTCTTCTTCAGTTGCAAATAGAATGATGCTTAACGAATTCCTTAAGGGAATTCAAAGTCAAAACTAAAGATTATTTTCATTTCAAGGGGATACTTCTTTTTCTACAGCAATCATAATTGACAGCTTTTCCTTTTCATTTTGAATTTTCTAAAATTTTTATTTTAGACGTCACTCCTTCCCTGAATTGCCTTTCCAAACTAAAATTCCAAAGAAGGAAACAGAGTCAGTTCAACAGTTTCAATTTTCATTTTAAAATGCAACTATTTTGTTTAGGCCAAATACATATCTTTATGACCTACTGAAAGAATCAGGGTCAGCAACAATGAGGTAAAGGCCCTGTTCTCAAGCAACAGTAAGGTAAAACCAAGAGCAAAGTGACAAATTCCAAAGTGTGTATATCTAGTAGACCAAGCTAAGTATCACCTTCAAGAAGATACCCTGCTATATCCTCACTGCTAATGAGTTAATTCTGACGTATAGAAACCGTATATGACACAGGAGAACTGCCTATGCGTTTCTGAGACTAACTCTTTATAGGAATAGAAAGCCTAGTCTTTCTCCCAGAGCAGCTGACAGGTTTCTGCCCTGTGGTTAACAGCCCAACAGAGAAGCACTATGCCACCAGATATGTAGTCCTCAAAATTAATAAAACAAAAGGCTTTCCTTGAGATGATTTGACTGAGGACAAGCATGGGTGTGTAAAATAGAAAACCATCTAAAGTGTTTTCAAGGCTTTTAATTTGGGGGGAAGTTGACGACCCTAACTGTACTTTGAGGCACTGCTAGACAGGTTCTAGCAGTTAACCTTTTAGTTAGTAGTTGCACACTTACCTGATAGAGTCCCTGGGAGTGGACTACTTTCCTGAATCTGCCTGTTCCAGTCACTTCCAGAAAGATTGTCTCATTCCATTTTGATAGCAACCATTCTTTTGGGGGGAAAGTAACCAAGAATGATCTAGAATTCAGATTTGCCACAGAAAGTCAGCATGCTAATGTTTAGGAACTAATTTTCTTTCAAGAAGCATTGACAATAATTTTTAAAAGTTACAAATGAACCCCCCACCTTCTGTGAATCATGTTATCGTTGCTGCCTGGCACCCCTTCTTCTTGTTAAAATGATGCCTGTGAAAAATCTTCTCCTCTGGTGGTCCAGCTCAGTAGGTGAGCTCTATAACCTCCACTGTTGTATATAGTTCTTATGTCACTTTGTTTTGATTTCCCCATTAAATTTTCATTGACATGGAACAGATGAACATTTTTCCACCTTCCATGCACTTTCTTTATTCTGTGGAGCTTGCCATGATCTTCATGAACCAGGCTCCCCTTTCCACGACCTATGTCTAAATAAGAGACTCTTGCACTTGCTCCTTTTAAATATCTTGTTTGAAAATTATCTGACATGTGCAGCTAATTTAGTACATCCTGCATGCTAAGTGCTTTATGGCAACCCGAATGAATTATAGTTCTGAAAAAAATTCCTGCCTTACATTTTTCATAATTAACTAGCACAAGGCCATATTTAAGTAACATGACTTAAAAAGGATTCTACAAAGCTAACGAGTGGCTCTATTAATTATATGAGAATAAAAATGAGAATTTTCAGCTATTTGCTATATATTATGAACAATTTAATTTTTTTAAAAAATAGCTGTGTTATTTCCTCTGAAGTCCATCTGAAGGGCATGAGCTGCTATTTTCTGTTGTCCTCTTAGTTGCCTTCACACATTTCTAGAGAATTTCAAAAGCAAGATCTACTGTCAAATGTTGTTAGGTTCCAAGGAATCCCATCCTCACAGCCATTGCGGTGTTTGAGTCTACTGTTGCAGGCACTGTGTCCATCCTTCCCTTTGAGAGTCCTATCTCCTCTCTCCAGCCAAATCTCTACTTTCCCAAGAATGTTGCCCTTCTCCAGAGACTGGCCCTTCCTGATGACTTGTTCAAAGTACATAAGATGAAGTCTCTCCAGGCACATTTCTAGAGAACATTCTGGATGTGTTCCTTCTAACATAGAGTTCTTCATTCTTCTTGCCATCTATATTCTAGTCAATGTTCTTTGCTAAATGATGAGATTTATTATTATTCCTGAAATATTGACTGTGACATAATATATAAAATTCCGGTGCATAAATTTTGAAACACAAAATACAGGTATAATAGATTGAAAAATAAAGGCAAAACTAAACTGTAATTCTATAAATTGATCCATAAAATAATAAAAATATGTGGGTAGTGACAAAATAAATTTCAATGAGCCACATACCACAACCTTCTGTTGTCTTTATCCTATGGAGAAATAATCTTAATTACCAACAAGGATTTTATTCAAACACTATATGGATTCTGTCATTGAATTTGCAAAACAGACATCAACAGGAGATTGCAATCTCAGTATCAGGCAGAGACTGAGTCTGTTTACCTGCAATGTATCTCTTGTGATAGCTAAATCATTAGGAGTTCCCTGCTTAGCAGTTCTTAACTGAGTTGAAATATCCTTTCAAAACATGGCACTTGTACTTTCTTCCATATTCTCAGATTCCTAAGAATAATTATTACAACAAAAATCCTTCAATCCTGTTCAACTATAGTGCACCAGCTACTGAGACTAAGAAAGCTATGAGGTTACACTTTTCTCCATCTGAATTTTAGATGATACAAGGGTTCCCCTCTCCCCGCCCACCCCACCAAAAAAAGAAAAAAAGATAAGCAACTAAGGTCATTTGAGAATGTACAGCTGAGAACAATTTCTTAGTTGATGGGGGTCAAGAAATCCTACCTTAAAAAAAAAAAAAGAAATCCTACCTTAACCCCAAGATGACCAGTTGGGTTTGGGGTTAGAGAAAGTAAAACAATCATTTAGAAGAGTGGGAGACACTGGACCTGGCTTCACCCTCTGATCATATTCCCTCATGCTTCTAACATAATGATCTGCACAATCCTGAAGCCTTGATTGCTGTCCTATTAAATAGAAGCATACACGCTACCTTTAGAGTATTCACAGTTTTATTCTTTAGTGTCAGTGATGACGAACTATCCACCAAGAGTTTACCTGACCCCTTTCATAGCGGTGGTGGGGTAAATCCACAATCACATACAGTTAATAGTCTCGTTGCATTCAGAGGGCTATTTTTGGTCTATGTGACTTTTTGTTGGTTGCCGTGTGATACCATGGTGAAGCCAAGGATACAGATTGGGTTTGAACACAGAGTTTTCAAGTCTGCATCATTTCGGAAGCAGAGTGTCAGGATTGTGCACCAACGGGCAGCTTGAAACACCAACCTTTCTGTGCTATCCTTAGATCCTGGAATCTGTGCCATCCATGTGGAAACATTGAAGAAGCATAAACATTCAGAGGCTCTAGAAGATGGAGGAGGTCAAAGTACAAAGGGTTTGACTTGCCTATATGATCCTATTGAGTGACCCACTAACCAGACACACTCACACTAGACTGGTACATGAAAGAGAAATGATGAAGTGCATTTGTGTTTTATGAGGAACCAGAGTAATCTTATTACTCTATCAACTCAAATAAGTCACTTCAGACTAGGTGCTATACTATAGGACAGAGTAGAACTGTTCCTGGGCATTGCTAAGGCTGTACATCTTTGTGGCTGTTGGGTGCCAGTGAGTCAGTTGTGACCCACAGGTCAGCAAAATGAACCCTGCTCAGTTCAACACCATGTCAAAATTATTCCTGTGTTCGAGCTTCTTGTTGCAGCCACTGAGCCAGTCCATTTCATTGAGGCCCTTCCTTTCTTTGCTGCCGCTCTACTTTACCAAGCATGATGTCCTTATCCAGGGGCTAGTCTATTCTGACAATATATCCGAAACATGCCAGATGAAGCTTTGCCCTTCTTGCCTTTAAGGAGCACTCTGCATATATGTCTTCCAAAACAGATTGGCTTTTCCTTTTAGCAGTCCATGAAACTTTCAATATTCTTCCCCAGCACCATAATTCAATACAAGTCTGTGTGCGAGTAGAAAGTCTTCTCTTACTCTATTGGAAGGGTTGATGGTTTTGAGCTTGTGGGTAGAAGCTCATATATAACCCAATAAGTTATCATCAGGGCTCTTTTATTACTCTACAGGCCAACAAAGATTTAAAAGAAAAAACGATATATAGAATACTATTTTCAAATTTCCTAGCTATGGAAATGTAATATAAATGCTTATATGGAATGCTTTAATAACTGAAAAGTTGTAACAAATGAAGAAACATTCATTAGTCTAGGATATTTAATAATGTTTCTAGTCATTTTTACTTAGTAAGGGTTGAGATGTTATGGAATGAGTTGGAATCCCTTGTTGACATAATTTATTGGGTTGAAGGAAAAATTCAATTTGGCACTGAGAAATTGACAGATGAAAAGTGAAGATGGATATGACAATGGCAAGAAAGAAAAGCAGTGGTTTCCTAATCCAAAACAAGGTAGGCAAGTTATTCCATCTCAATTTTATACTCTTTGAAATGTGGAGAATCTGCCCGGATTGTTCATTAAATGTTTAAGAGAAAATATGTGACAACCCTTGAAAAACTGCCAAGTGCTTAACATATCAGGCAATAGCACTACTAATAAATTTAAATGATCAGGATAGGTTAGTGGAGTGAAGAATAATAACATAATATTAATTTAATTTATCCTTTTAGATTAAGTTTAGAAGTTTAAGAAAATTTGTAGTTACACATTTTAATCTTGGAAATAAAAGTCAAGAAGTACAATGAAGTGAAAATTAAGTGGGTGATATATTTAAGAAGGACAAAGTTGATATTTTAATGCAAAGAATATAGCTTTTTTAAAAGAGCATGAAGGACAATTCAATTTTATGTTTTCTCCCACATAGAGTGTGGCTATTTTTAAAACTTAGCCAATTAAATATGGGTTTTTAAAAAACCTATCCAATTTGTTATAATGATGATATTTAATATTTCAAATACACCACTTAGTTCCATATAAAGAAAAATTAAAAGTGTTGAGATTTGTATTCATTTACAAGTTAAAAGTTCATTTGAATTACACTTTGATCTGTTGCTACAAATTTCTGTAGTGAATTACACCAGATATTTTATATTTGCCGACAATCCATTAAGACTTTTTAGGAACATTTTCAGTAAATTACAGTTTTCATTCAGGTACATATAAAGAGAGATGTATGGCCTAAGGAAGAAAAGAAAAGGAATTAATATTCGCTTAAACTAATTAAACCTCTGCAGAAACTGTTTCTAAACATTTCAAAAAAGTCACATAACTGAAAAATACTAGAGGAATGGGCCAATCCTACATGATCTCTGAGTCAATTTGTGTAACTTGACTGTCCATGAGGAATGACAAAAGCAGTTGGCACTCTGACCTGGTGAGGCTAATTGCCTCCTGAGATATTCCCCTGAATCACCTAATACACCTAATACACTAAGACATTAATTTGGCATTTTGTAAGTTTTCCCTGCTCAACACCCCTAGATAAGCCAGGACTTCCTTGTAGTCCAGGAAGCCATGCAAGGCTGACATGACCTGGGTTATGGCTTCTCTGACAGCCTACCACAGCCAGG
Organism: Nesogale talazaci; assembly: GCA_004026705.1. NCBI lineage: Eukaryota > Metazoa > Chordata > Mammalia > Afrosoricida > Tenrecidae > Nesogale > Nesogale talazaci. Next base: position 133,957 of record PVJH01002987.1, read on the forward strand.
CTAGACAGCAAAGCCATCTAATGCCCCTACTCACCAAGCTCTCATCCAATCCTTCAGTCATTCCTTGGAGAACTGGACAAGGTGGCTACCATCCAGTATTGATACTGACACTCATGCAAATTGGAATACGCAAAGATCAAAGGCGAGCCGTTAGACACTTTTTAACTTTCTGAATGCCAAAATCGAGGCGATTCCCTTCTACTCAGAAACATAAAGCCAGACATGAACAAATCATAATGATATGTAAACAACCTATTTCATCCTGAATACTTATTAGAAAAAAATATTTCATTCTCTTTCAACTTGGAGGAATCCACTAGTAGAAATACAATTTAAATATTGCAATTCAGTAAAACAAAAGATAATACAGAGGAACAAAGAAGTTTGCAAAAAAACCTGAGAAAGCATGGGGAATGGATAAACAATATGACCGAAGAAAGGAAATAATATCTTTGAACATTGATCCTTAATTTTCCAGAGATGGGATTCCTTTGTTATGTTAATGAGGCAGGTTGAGTGTAGGAGGGGAGCTAGATTGGAAGATTGATGCCCTGGCACACGAAGATTCTTCAGAACTCAAGAAGCAGCAGCTGAGAAAGAGACCAGGACCGTCTCCCAGAGTCAACAAGAAAAGTCTTCCCTAGAGCCCGTGGGTCAACTCTGAACTTCAAGCCCACACAAAAGAGCTGTGGTTAAGTTGTGGTTCTATGTGGGGCGACTAACCATTAGACTCCAGTTACTCTGTGAGATTAGGATGAGGCCCTTTGCTCCTAAAAACAGTAAGCCTTAGAAACTCACAAAGGCAGTCCTACCTGTCCTTCTTACAGGTCAGAATTCATTAGTTGTGACTTGACTAGCAGTGAGTACTGAGTAAGGTCTATGAAAATATATTTGGGTTCTTCAATCACTCACTTATTATTTTTCTTTTAAAGCACACTCAATAGACAGTGTCTGATCCAAAATGTTAATAAGTAAATTAGTCAAGGTAATATATGTAAACTGATTAGTAAACTTGATGGCAGATAATATTCCCTTTGATCAGCATTAAGTTGTAGCCTCAACCACCTTTTCTCTTGATTTGCTTTATTATTATTTTTCAATAAACCATTTTATATTCTAGAAAGCAATCTACTGTTTGGAACATATTTATTTCAAATACTTTATCTTAAATGCATACCTTTAAGCTGGTTTTTTTGGTGTGTTTCATGTTAAATAATTTTAAAATTATTTATAATATATTCATATTTTTCTTCTATGGCTGTATAGAGCAGGCTCATAGTATTATACTCATGTTTGAAAAAGAGACCTACTTATAAAATCCTTAATCAATATTGCTCTTACAGCATCTTTATAATTTTCCTCAGGTGTGTTTAACTTGTGAATAACCACATTTCTTTTTTGCATGGAATGACAGAAGGAAACTGTTATAGTTCGGTGAGGAGACACACAGGACAGTCAGAGCTTCTATCCAAGAGTGAGCAAGGGCCTTGTCACAATGGGAACAAATGTCCTCTGCACAAAGTTCCCGGCCTTCTTTTTTATTCACCAAGGCAATATTAAATCTTTTGAAAACTTCTTCCTAATAAGTGCCCCGTGTCCTTTAAGAACATCTATCCAGGTTGCCCCACTGGGGTATCAAACCACAGAAACCATCTGAGCTGACCTCCATGCCTTGAGCTTCACTTGCCAGCAGACTCTGGAAACCCCTCTTTTCAACAGGCATTTTTGTCACGGCGCACTGATGAGACAAAGGCAGTGAATTCTTTAGAGAATTTATCTGCAGCATCCACTGATCACTGAGACATGTTTAAACACATTTTGTTTCAGGAACAAAAAAAAAAAAACCAACATAAATGTGTGTGTGTGTGTGTGTGTGTGTATAACTCACCAGATTAAAACAATAGCAAATGAGTTGAGAAACATTTACTTAACATTTTACAGAAGTTCAGATTTCATCCAATGACTGCTTTTGTTTAAACTGAAATTCTATGAAAGATGCAGAAAAAGGGACATCAAATGGTACAAATATTTCAAGTCCAATTCAGAGAATATGCAAGATCCCTTAAATATATTAAATTAATATATGATATAACATTCAAGCGCTCATATCTAATTTTGATGTGACCATATCATGTATGGTGCCCCTCTGGAAAGCAGACAGTTCATAATCTCAGCTGAAAACCAAAAGATTAAAGGTCCAAATTTACCCCAAGGTGCCATAGGAGAAAGTCCTGGCATCCAGTCCAACCCGATGTAGCATAGCCCTCCTCTGACACACACAAGCAAACCATGAACCAGAGCTGACTCAGGGACAACTTAGAAAAAAGATATATATTTTGGTATCCATATATTTGGAGTTATGGGGTAGTAACAAATCAAAGTGTTCACATTCAACTGAATATTGAATACATGTGTAGTAGGTGTCACAACCCATTAAAATAAAAGGCTGACCATATCACCATAGTTTCACCATAGTTTCATTTATAAGATATTTAGTAAATTTATGATATTTTCTGGCTTAGACAAAAAATAGAATTAGATAAAATATTAAAACACATATAGCAAAATCAGCTATTAAGACCAAATAGTTTCTAGAAATTTAAAAGAGGAGGTGGAACAAGGAGGTAATAAAAACTAAAACTCGAGTTATACTTTCCTTCTGCTCCTTTACAGTGAATTTATTAGTGGCAAGTGTTCCGAAACCAGAACACAAAATAACTATATCTGAGCAAAATCAATCATAATTTTTTTTAACATTTGTGAGACCATTCAAGGATTCAGCTCATGTCAAAAGGTGGGATACTATCCTATCTATTAAAAGTGGGATACTATTCTATCTATAGGCATGTCTGAACAGAAGCTCTGGTGACAGTGCGCTATGTTTTGATCTGATAAACGCAAGGACATCAGTTCAAAAGTGCCAGATGTCCCAAAGGAGGGAGATGAAGCTTCTATTGCTTTAAACATTATAGTCTCAGAAACCCAGGGGAACAATTCTAGCCTGTCTTACGAGTCAGAATTCACTTTATAGCAGTGAGTTTATGGAGTGGTTTGGGGTGTGCGTGTGTGTGTGTGTGTGTGTGTTTTCCTTACTAAATACCTATGAGTTTTTTTTAACTGGACTTTGAAATAAAAGTGTAAGACCATTTAATTTGCTGAAATTCCTTAATGAGGACAAACAGCTATTTATTTCTCAATCGACAAGTCAATTTATATAAATGGAAGGTCAACAAAGTTCAAGGCAAGTGTTATGCCACTGTCAGGTTTTAATTGTTGCCAGAGTTCAACAGCTATAAATAAATAAACAAAACACCTATTCATGTTTTTAAGTATTTTATAAATAAATGATATCACTGCATATGACATAAATTTGGCAGCACTTTCCTTCCTTAGTTTGTTCAATCTTTGTCATGATTCTTGAAAGCCTACGACAAGGCTGGCCATATGCATTAACCCATGTCAACTGACTAAGTCCACCACCAGATGGAAACATCAGCAAGACCTCTTTTTGCTGAAAATGGATAAATAGGAAACACTTAGAATGTGTGTCTACTTTATTATAGCTCTTTTCCTTGGCTTCTACTGTATTTGTCCAATCATTCTGATGTGATGTGCTACCTGATGTGTCCAGGCATACTTCTGAGTTACTGTAGGTTTACTTTCATAACACTGCAATAAAGGAATTTTGCAATACTCTGTATCACACCAAGCACTTGCCTTCCAGTCTATATGAAAATGATATCTACACTAACCTGTAGTCTAGACAAGGCTTTCTATTGCCATAAAGAGTTATCATCTCAGAAACCCCCCAGAGCAGTTTTGCCTTGTCCTGTAGGGTGGCTGTGAGCCAGAATCAACAGAATGCCAGTGGGCTTTCTTTGGGGGGTTTTGGTAGCGCCATAGGAGAAGGATGGAACTTTCTGCTGTCACAGTGGCAGTCCTTAAGTCCCACGGGGGGTCAGGATGAGTCAGCATTGAGAAAGATGGGGGCTGCCACTCCATAAAGAATCACAGTCTCAGGAACACAAAGGAATCGTCCTACTCTGTTCTATGGGGTCACCATGGGTCAGCATTAGCTCCGTGTCAGTGAGTTTTTGTTTTTGTTTTTATTAAGTGTGAAATAACGTATGAAAATATTTTAAATATTAGCAAAACTCAGAGTGACACAGAGACCAGTAGTGAGCTCAAAGTATTGGAAAAATGATGCCCATCAACTTGTTCAAAACAGGGTTGCTGCAACCCTTCAATCTGTCGAAAAATGCAATGTGTAAAGGATAATAAAACAATGTGTGCTGTACTCCAGTGTTCTCTCCTGGAGTCCTGTTGAGAAGTTCATGGCATCTGTATGAGAAACTACCCATCAATCTTATAAACCTCTTGGTGGGGGTAGTCTTGTTCCACAAAATAGGATCATCAAGCACAATAAATGCAATTAATTGTATTGCCATACTTGAATATGGTCTCTACCTGAATACTAGAGCAGTCCAGAGAGCGCTCTGCAGTGAAAATACTAAGTACCAGTGCTGTCTCAGCTTCTGTATATCACGGTGGGGCCCTAAAGACTTCTCTTCACAAGTGCTTACCTCACTGAGGCATCAAATAATGGAAGAAGCACACCCACTACGTGATCTAAGGACAATAAGGAATAAAACGCAAATTCTAAAGAAGGTAATGTATTACAGCTTAAACTGTAAACACTTGATTTGCATAAGGCTGGGAACACAAAACCCATTTGCAAGGTCCCTTCATGTATTAAATCTCTGATGAATCCCTCCAATCATAGTTGATGGAGGTGACTGGCCTTGCTCAGCATTAAACTCAATCATAACCAATGCAATGAGGTCGAATGTGGCGGCAGATCATTTCACCCATTTTAGATCTATTTAGTTTTTAATATTTCCTGGCTTTTAATGCATGAGATTCAACCTTAAACCATACCTATAGCAATTAGTTCCTATAGGAATTGAATCGGGGGGCTTTCTTTGGTTTATTTTGTTATTGCTGTTCATCTATTTTTTTGATGGAGAGGAGGGTATATAATATAGTAAACCAGTCTAGGGAGATCATTTGTTGTACAGGAGATAAAAGTGAAAACACCAATGTCATTTTCAGCACATCAAAATATCAATGTAACTTTCAAAACACTACAGGACTAAATGGTGAAATCCCATGCCATGTACTTTGGACATGTCATGAGGAAACATGGAAAAGGCATCATGTTTGGTTAAATAGATGATCAACAGAAACTAGGCAAAGGCTCAATGAGATAGACTGACAATTCTTATGATACTATCATAAAGTTTTGATTCTGGTCAAACAAAATACTTTGTGGAAATAATGCAAGTACTCCTGGGAAGTCAACAGTTTAATTTTATTCTGACCCAATATTGGATCATGAAGATAACAAATATGCCTTAAAAGAAGGATAACTGGATGCGCATTTAGATTAGCCTAAGTCATTGGTTCTCAATCTGTGGGTGACAACCCCTTTGGGAGTCGAAAAACCCTTTCACAGGGGTCACCCTATTCATAACCTCAGCAAAATTGCAGTTGTGAAGTGGCAACGAAAATAATTTTATGGTTGGGGATCACCACAATGGGAGGAACTGTTTTAAATGAGTGGGACACTAGGAAGGCTGACTAAGTGGTGAAATTCCATGCCATTTACTTTGGATAAGTCACGAGGAAACACGGATCCCAAGAAAAAGGCATCGTGTTTGGTAAAGTATATGACCAACCGAAACAAGGAAAAGGTTCAGTGAGATGACTAACACAAGAGTCGCAGCAAAGGGCTCAAATGTACCAACGAAGACGATATGGAAACGACCCTGAGTAGCCAGCCTGACAGCAACCTCCAGCCTGACTATGGAAATGGCCAGCACCAAAACAGATGCACAACGCTGTACAGGATTTCCCACACCAAGTCCACAAAGTCCAATGGCATTTAAATTGGACATTAGAAGCTTTCGTCAGCATACTGTGTGAGCCGATCCATAGGAAAACCAAGAGGCAAAGCCATCCCAAGGCAACAAAAGCCAAGAAAAAGCCCAGGAAAGGCTGCAAATATTTCATATTTGGATTACGGTAGGAAAATGCTGATGCATATACACAAGGAAAACTTCACCTAGCTGTATACTTAAGATGCCTATTTTGTTCTAGAGCTTGCAACTTGGCAAAACATTAGCAATTTGTCATAATATGATGACTTGGGTGCTGCTGTAATGTTGAAAGTATCTGACCAACATTCTTGGTGGACGGGTGTAAGTGGAACTTCCAGGTTAAAACAGAAATGACAAAAGGACCCAGTAAGCTACTTCTGGGGAAATATAATGGTCAATGGAAACCTTATGAATTGTAACAGAAAAGTGTCTGATATAGTGTGGGAAAATAAGCATTTAAATTGAAAGGCAGTCAAAATACAGCAGGAAAAGTGTTCCTCCCTCAGGAAGAGTTAATCTTAATGAAGAAGAAGGGGTATATCTTTTAGGACTTCCACTTGCTCATTTGGCAAAGCCTGGAAATGAGAAGAAACAGCAATGATTTCCTACTACTGATCAGAATGTAGCTTTACAAAGTATGAATCAAGTAAACTTGGAAATTTTCATTGCTGGTGTCAGATGGATTGGGCTGAAAGCAGAGGACACTAGAAAGATATTTACTTCTCTTTTATTTAATATGCAAATGTATATAACTACATGGACCATAGTAAACTGTGGGTCCTTCTGAGAAGAATGAGAATTCCAGAACACTTAATTGTGCTCATGCAGAACATGTACATGGATGAAGAGGCAGTTGTACAATCAGAAAAAGAGAATACCACACACTGGAAAGTCAAGAAAGGTATGTGCCCGGGTTGTATTCTTAATATCTGAAAAAGAACTTGGCATCAGGATTGGAAGAAAGCTTATAACATCCTGGTATCTATAGGTGACACAAAAATGTACACTGAAAGTTCGGACAATTTACTAGGAGAACTTGCTGATGAAGTTAAAAGCTTGTAGTCTTCAATACAGATCACAACTCAATCCTATGAAAACAAAACACCTCACAATTTAGATCATAAGTAGCATGAGGAAAAAAAGAGCAAAGATTGAAGTTGTCAAGGATTTAATTTTACTGGGATCCAAAGTTAACTCCCAAGGAAGTTGTCATTGTTGTTAGGGGCCACTGAGTCAGCACACTGCAATAACAATAAAATATTTTCAACATGCCAATAATGCTATTCAACATTTTCAAAATATAAGATGGATTGCATTCCCACAAGGCAAATCAGAAAGTAGTTTTGCTAGCATTTTAAGTGAAGAAAAATAAATGAAAACACTATAAAGAACCGAAAAGAAGCCACCCTTTGACCTTTTTTTAAGTGTCACAAATATCATAGAGCCTTCTATAAAAGTTCCAAAACAAGATGGTCAAAATGTCAGATTTGTACTCTGTAAACCATGACCCAGGTTTTGTTCTTGGATCAGATATAGATCTAGCTTCGGTCTTGCTTTCTCCACCCATCTTCTGGAAAATTCTGATGTTGTTAGCTGCTTCCAAGCAATTCTGACTCTTGGTGACTCATGTGTTTCCAGCAGAGCTTCTCCATAGCTCTCGAAGCTGTAACCTTGTAGGAGCACATCCTAGACCTGTCTGGTGCTTCAGACTCAATTTGAAGCCCAAATCTTTTAAACTAGCACTTTTAAATGGAGTGCTTAATGTTTTGTGCCTCTGAGAAACTCCTTCTTAAACAAGGACAGATATTTATTATAAGTTCACATGATGATACACAGAATTAAACCCACAAGACTGTCCATCAGTAACATAAAAAAGAACTAGGCACTTATTGTAACCATATCAGAATTGAAAATCTGCAACATGCCTGAATCAGCTGGTTAAAAAAGACCAATCTTGTTTTCTAGAACAGATATATAACTTCTCAAGTCTCATAATGTTCAAAGCAGAAGCAATCATCTAAGTTCCTTTTTAAATGGATGGTACTAATGTGAGGGTCCTGAGATCTGAGGCCACCATGCTTTTCTCATTAGACAATTGCTTGTGTATGTGATTGTGGGCAACTCCTGATAGCTCTGGATCTTACTGTGTAGATTTTTAAAAATTATAGACCCCACCAGGCAGTTTAATTTTATTTTATTAGGTTGGAATAGCAGCAATGAGGGATTGAACTGCTTTAAAACTATGTCTGCTAAAATAAAATAAATGTGTTTTTACTGTTTCAATATCATTAGATTCAAAAAAAATCAAGCGCATTGTCATTGAGCACATTCCGAAGCATAGCGACCCTAGAAGACAGGGTAGAATGGTCTTTTTTTTTAATTTCCAAGACTGGAACTGCCTATGAGAGTAAAAAGCCCTGTCTTCCTCCCAAAGAGCCACTGCTAGTTTAGAACTACCAATCTTGGGAAGTATAGTCCAATTTGTAGCCATTACACCACTAGGGTTCCTATCATCAGAGTGGTCGTGCATAACTGGCATGTGATTAAGCACAGGCATCGATCTGCTGCAGCAACCACAGCAGACCTAGACAGAAGTTTATGTCCTCAAAGATGAAGAGTTGACTCACCATCATTAGCATAAACTCCTGAGGTTTTCTTTTAGGATTTAGTCTTTACATAAGGACACACACCTATGTAGAAAACACGCACCTTGAATACATTTTGTGAAAAATAAGAGACCTCTGGACTCTTGAACCAAAATCCCTAAAGAAATACATTTAAAAGTAACAGTAGGTATACTATTAATATTCAACTGGAAAAAGTAAAACTTGGAAGGAGATGGTCATTCTTGGGATAGAACAGCCTCTCTTCCATACACTCCATTTTAATTTCAGCAATTGACAACCTAGCTGGCTATAGCTAGTCCATCTAACCTTTGTCCAATGTAAGTTCTGGTTTGAAACTATACCCAAACCAAGCAAAATTCTAGTCTCAAGTTTTAGTTGATAAATTCAATCTAAATCTGTCTATATTTAGATTATTTTAAATGGAATTTTGACTTTTAAAAAGGTAAAACCTCACACAATCCTGCTAATTTGATTTTCTCATTTTGTGCCATGAACACCAGCCAATAAATCAAGAGGGAAAAAAATCAAAATATTTCGGCATTAACACTGCATTCCAAAATTGCCCACTGCATGCCAAACTCTACTGCTTGTTCTTACTGATCACATCTCCCAAGGGAAGCACTTCAACTAACATGATCATTTGTTTTAAGTTGGCTTGCAAATTAAAAAGACATTTAGTTCTCTGTGTAAAACATTTATTGCTAAACAACCTGGATCTTTATTTCTAATTAGCTGAGTTCTCACTTATAGTGTGTTGTTGCTTTTTGTTTGTTTGTTTTGTTTTCAGGTGCTGTCCATTCATTTTGATTCATATGTACACACACGTAAGATAGAAGAAGCAATGCACAGGCATGCGTCACCTTGTAGCTACCATGTCACTCAGTGGCATCTTACCTTCTTACTTAACAAGCTTCTGTCAGGTCTTCCTTTTTGTTCACTGACCATTTCAAAACAGAGAGAAGGTTTTCTTTTGATAATGTGTCTAAAGCATTTGCGATAAAGTCTCACCCTCATTGATTGTCTGGCTCTATTTCTTCCAAGAAATGTGCTGTGCTTAATCTTCAGGAAGACTATAGTATTGGCAGCATTTTTCACCAGCACTATAATTCAAGTGCATCTGTTCTACTGTGATCCTCCTTATTCATTGCCCAAGTGTCACAGGTATATAAGATGATAAAAAATATCATGGCTTCTGTCAGGCACACCTTAGTCCTCAAAGTACCATCTTTTCCCTCTCTCACTGTGAAGACATTTTGGATGGCACATTTTTCCATTCACAGTGTTGCTTGATTTCTTGACCAAACAGTCATTTCTAGTGAGGCATCTTCACAGACATTTACAAAATGAAACCCACTACTATCCAGGCACTCTCTAAAAGATAAGGCAGGATTGCCATTGTGAATGTCTGAGACTATAACTCTTTCTGGGAGTAGAAAGCACCATTCTCTCCAGAACAGTATCTGGTGGCTTTGCGTTGCAGATCTTGCAGTTAATGGTCCAAAACCCTAACCACACCCACAAGGGCTCCTCAACGTTTACAAGAGAATTTCAAGTATCATTTTTAATATAGTTTACTCCTTCAAGCAACTCTTTCTTCAAGAACAAAATAAAATGATTCTATCTAGGCCAAGGCCACTTATTTAATATGAAAATGCTGCTGGGCTGAATTATGTCTGTGGTTACAGGATGGGCAGCTACCCACAAGGTTCAAAGTTCAAAAGTGCCAGGTGCTCCTATGGGAAGTCTTCTACTCCCATAACCAGTAACAATCACAGAATCTCACAGGTGAAACTTTTTTCTGTCCTACAGAGTCTATATGAGTGGACATCAACTGGATGGCATAAAAAAATTGCACTGTACATTCCAAAATTGCTATATCAGGATACTTGCTTAGAAATCCCACTTTCTTAGAACTAAGAAGCAAAGGACATTTATAGAGATATTTACTGTCATGTTCATATGTAAACATATTTATGTATGACAACAGGGAAATAGATCTATGTACATATATTTATATGTTAAGTATTAAGGTATCTGAAGGATTTGGGGCCTTGACTCAAGTACTCCCTCAATGCAAGACCACTCTGTTCTTATAACCTGGCATTCCGTGATGGCTCAACTTCCCGAAAATATCATTGAAGAAAAAATGGGTGTATAAACAAATATGGTGAAGAAAGCTATGGTACACCAATTACCAAAAGATACAGCACCTGGGGTCATATATGCTTGGAGATAAACAAGTGGACATCTAGCTGAGGACCAACACAGATGCATGAGCAAATGTGGTGAAGAAAGCTGTTGGTGCCAGGCTATCAAAAGATAGAGTGTCAGCTGGGGTCTTAAATGCTTAAAGATAAACAAGCAACCTTATATATAGCTGAGAAGCAAGTAAGTCCACATGGGAGAAGCACACGAGACAATGAGTTGTCCATAGGATCAAGTATCAGGCATCAAAGACCCAGAATAAAAAGTCATATCAGTGTGAATGGGCCGGAGGTGCAGAGTAGAGATCCAAAGCCCATCTATAGACAATTGAGCATCCCCTTACAGAAGGGTCACAAGAAAGAAACGAATCAATCAGTGTACCATATAACACCAAAGAAACATACAACTTTCCTCAAGTTCTTTAATGCTTCCTCCCCGCTACTGTCATGACCCCATTTCTACCTTTCAAATCCAGCTAAACCAGAGCATGTATAGATAAGAGCTAGAAACACAGGGTATCCATGACAGATAAATCCCTCAAAATAAATAAGACGAATATAATACAAGAGGGGAAGGAGAGAAAAGGGGAACCGTATAGCCCCTTCCCTGGAGGATGAACAACAGAAAAGTGGGTGAAGGGAGACATCAGTCAGTCTCCCTTTATAAATTTTCAAAGGTTTGTGAGGGGGGAGGGCAATGAGGTCCTGATATGAAGGGCTCAAATAGAAAGAAAATGTTTTTAAAATGATGATGACAAAATATGTATAACTGTGTTTGACACAGGGAAAGGATGTACGGATTGTGATAAGAGATATAAAAGACCCCAATAAAATTATTTTTTAATTCTGTTTTCCTATACTTTTACGCAGTATATATGCTTATTGACTGGAATTACATGGTCTTTTAAGCAAGCTAAAGCATGCACTATGTAACATCATTTCAACAAACAAAAAAAGATGTTTGAACAGCCTTTCAATGAGCCAGGGAACAGCAGCCAATGTCCTCTCATAACTCCAGCATTTAAGCCACATTATCCAAAGATTGGAAAAGCATCCTGGTCAAAGCAAATGATGGCCAGGACTGAAAGTCACAACAAATATGAAGCACCCATTGAACTAAGCCAGATTTACCAAATTCTAAGTTCAACTCAATAGGGAAATGAAAGGCATTTCAGGCGAGTGCACATCCTATGTTTGAACACTAATTAGTCGGCTGATTCCCTTGACTACAAGGTGAAACTAAAAACAAGTAAACTCACCGCGATGGAGTCAATGCTCACTCAGTGATACTTCATTTGGTTTCTGACCCTGTCACTAATCACAGGAGTTGAAAGGCCACTTTTTCTCCTAAGGAGCTGTTTGTTGGTGGTTTTGAATTGCTGACCATGTGGGTCTTTGCCCAATTTACAACCACTACACCACCAGGGATCTTGGGTGAATTTAAATAGGAAGGAAAGGTCAGCAGCTTAAAAGTTAAAACGAAAGGAGAACTTAACATTTCTATTAATTTTGACATTGAAGTAACCTTCTAGATAAAAGAATTCATGGAAGGCAGACAGAAAGAGGAAAATAAAAAGCAAAAACTCTTCAAAGAGGTATCAAAAAAAAAAAAGTCACTGTGATGGTGTTGATTCTGACTCGCAGTGACCGTCACAGTGGTTTTGAACTACTAGCCTCTAAGTGTGCAGCTGGGCACTGTGTCCACTATGCCACCAAGTCTCCCACAGTTCCTATATCTGCTAATCATATGAAAGTTGTAAATGATGGGAGAGGAAAAGGGGAAGATTTACAATAAGAGGGCAAGAGAGGCAATTTGTTCTAATGATACTTTAAAATCTGCCTTAAAATTTCTCAAAATTCAACCGAACAAATGGTATTGTGTGGCACTTCAGATGCCATAGGCTTTCAATCTTAATAAATGTTGCTGACACACACTGCTCTCTGTGCCCCATGATATGTCCTCATCTGTAATTACCCCAAATCCATGCAGAAACAACTCAAAAAATCCAATCATAAAGAGCACTCTACTTGTCTTCACAATGTGCAATTTAGACAAATGTCCACCTTAGGGGAAAATTGGATCCTCCTTTGTTTGAGTGCACTGTGGGTTTTAGCCTTACCCTTCAAGCAGTGTCTGTAGTGACACTGTTTTATCTGCTTCTGCCATTTGAAAACAAAAGTTCTAATGAGGTGGGAAATGGTTTTATAAGACGTTAATTTGCCTATCAACTTTCCTGACTTCTCTCGTTTTCTAACATTTTTTCCCCTAGAAGATATCTGAAGTAATTATCTGGCTAAAATTCCTCTTTCTCTGTGTCTTTCTCTGCACCAACTCTTTCTAATTTTGGGCTATAAAACAGTTCATGACTTGGAGTTACACTTGAATAATGATTGCAAATACATGTAAAGCATCCTACAACAATTCAGAGTAGTATTCCACCCTTATTGGATGAGTCTGCCATCACTCTGGGAAAAAGATGAGATTTTCTACTTCTATGTAGAGTGACAATCTTGGAAACTCACCGGGGAAATCCACTCTATCCCACAGGTGCACTGAAAATTGAAATTGGCTTGATGAGTTGGATGTTTGCAGAAATCATTAGTGTAAATTAAGGAAAGAGAACTCATTATAAAATTACTGTTTCTATGATTTAAAGCAAATACAATAATTTTTTAAAGTCACTGTTATATCATTAACAAAGTAATTACAAAGTTGTCTTTTTAATAGAAGTAGCACCACTAATTCTTCAATAACAATTCTTATCTAATAAACATGTTCCTTTCATGAATAGCCACAACTGAGATGGTTTACAGAATGAGTCTCATGGGAAGAATTGTGAAGTAAGTAATTGGGTAGTCCTGAAATCTACACTTACATAGAATAATATATCCCTCATTTAACCAAGTCTTACTGACAGATGAAAATGAAATATTGTAATACTTTATATATTACAAATTCTGTAACTTACTTTGTTAAATGCAAGATCAAGTTTTACTAACAATGATAAAAATTCTTATAGACCAAGTAGAAATGTCTGTGTGGCCTTCTGAGGTTATAAATCTTTAGCAGATCAGAAAGCATCATCTTTCTCCCTTGGGGGCTTTGAACAGTTGACTTTGCAGTTAACAGTTCAACACATAACCCACTATATCACAAGGTTTCCTTTTGGGCTGCCATGAGTGACAGATGACTTGAGGGCAGGGTTTTGCTTTGATTTTTGTGAACAAGGATAAAAACTTTTCAAATAGATTTAAACAACTTAGTATTATATTTTATTCTGTCATACATAATAAGGTCACTGTGAGTCAGAACTGACATGAAACCTAAAAAAGAATGGTACAATGTACAAAATAGGGGCAGCTATTTTTGTGACTTAAATGGTAGAATTCTCAACTTCTATACAGGATACCAGGGTCCCATCCCCAGTTCATACCTCTCTGGTACAATAACAACCTGTATGTGGTGGTGTATGTGTTGCTGTGATGCTGTACATGTTTCTGCAGAGCTGTACATGTTTCTTCCTCACTAAAGCAAATGGAGTAGAAAGGAATGGCAATCTATTTCTGAAAAATCAACCAAAGAACACTCAATGGATCACAATGGGGTCAACATCAGTAAGGGGTAGAGTCCACAGCAATTATGACCAACAATATACACAACATGATTTTAGTCACTGTATAGCAGTTTTACTCAGACAAAATAACTAAGCTACCCATATCATGGAGAAACCTGAAGCATGTACAGAAAAAAACCCAAAGAACAGAAACCAAGATTTGGAGGGTGAAGTAAATTCCCAGCAGAAAGGAATATGAAACCATAATATACAAAAATATTGCTTTCACAGAGAGTGTGAAATATGAGGAAGTAGAATTGATCATTTTTGATTATAGTGTTTATTTGGAAAAGACATGATCAGGCTTATGTCATCAAAGATAGCCTTATGATTTTGTATGTAATTTAAATATTAAATGCTTGTTTGGGAGCAAAATGAATTGCCTTGTTTTTCTGTGAAATCTCACTTCATAAACATAAGTCTTTCATGCATATTTATCAAATTCAGCATGGATTTGTCTTTTGCTCCAAATGGCACCTACTGTTATTCTTTACACAAAAATAGCAGTAAACATTTTTTGGATTAATCCAATTTTATGCATTAACATTTTTGTCAAGAAACTGTCAATAATCACTATTTCTTGGAGCTATTCCAATCTTACCTAGGTTTATAATCTGAAAAGAGAGTTTAAGAACTGGCTATTTCACAATCCAAGATACATATTTTAAAATAATCTCAGGTTCATCAACAGTGAATCAATAATTAATTGTTCAGTATGATTACCTTTCTCAACAATAAAAAAGATAAGTGATCATTAATATTACTTTTAGTTTATCCTCATGTTTTATAATTCTTTTCAAGATTTTTTAATGTTCATTTTATATGTTTGCCATTATTATAAAGGCAATTGCAAAGGTCTCTAATGAAAACATACCCCAAAACATTAACAATGAACTTATGAATTATTCATGAGTAATTCTGCCATAAAATTGAATGGAGTTTAATTGAAGGTAAGAATATTTTGAAATTTCATACAGCAAAATCCAAATGAATAAATAAGTTCATACTAATTTGTTATTACTCCTCTTTTGTTATGACTGCTCTACATATGACTTAATAGAACATAGATAAAATATAAGAAAATGGTGATGGCAGTGTTCCTGTAAATCTTTGCCAAGAGGACTTATCCTGTTAAACCATGGCCTTACACTCAATATGAAGATAGATTTGGAGTTCTTACAGAAGAGTGCCAGATTGATTTTCCCTACAACAGTGATACTGGTTGTTCCTTCAGTTTTAAAAATGCTGATAATGTCCCTTCCTCTACACAAAAAAATAGAGATTATGAAAAAGAGAAGTAGCTCATTACTGTGTATAATAAGATATATGCAGCAATGAGGATACTTATTCCCATTCACTAGCTACATGTGGCCAAATCCTCCATCTCTCTCGGGTGCAGCACAGAAGTAGAGTGAGGAACAGGTCTGTCCCAATCAAGTCTGATTTTCACATGCTGTTCATTTGTTTCCTTATCATATGCCTTTTGTGCTACCTATTTTCTGCTTGATATTGAAGCAGAATATCACTCAGACATATGAAGGGCTTCGAAATAATGGTGGAAAATGGAATTGAAAGACTGAAAATTTTTCATAAACTCTTTGAGGTTTCCTCTGATTAGATAATTTGTGTGTGTGTTACTTTGTGCATTTTTATCTTTATTCCATCTTTATAGTGTGATTCATTAAATAGATATGGAAACTTAAGTCAGCTAAATTGAGGAATAGGTTTTTTTAAATAAAACAATACACTCTGATTTAAGTACTTAAATTTAACTCAAAATATAGATGTGTGCACATCCTTGCCAATCTTCTGCTTTTTAAACAAACTTTTGCTGTGAGCACTGCAGCTCTGCTCGACTGACCCCTGTGGTTTTTCTGACATCAACGTAATCCTACTGCAGCATCTCAGGCTAGCATTTATTTTGGTGTGCTCACACTGTACACATCCTAAAGACAGGACTGGATCTAAGAGGCTCCTGTGAGGTAACACATAGCTCTTTGGAATATCCTACTGGATAAGAGTGTCTTTGTAAGGTTGGAAACTTGGGCCAGTGCCAGATAGTTACACTGTAACATTTGACCTAGAGAATTGGAGACCTTAAGTAATTAAGGTCATGTACTTCAAGGCTCCCATAAGCTTTCATTGCAGTACTCTCCATCCATGGGCACACCTCACTACTGTGGAGCTTGGGTGCTGCTAGTCCATTCCCTTCTACCCCTTCTACTCGCCTCCTTCTGACTCATCTCCCTTCACTCAGCCCTTGGGGACCTGCTCTGCAGATGTTATTCTCTCTCTTTTTGCTATAATAATGTTTGTTTTTTTAAATAATACTAGTTTTTCTTTCTGGGTTCGTTGAGTGCTGCAAACAAATTATCAAATATGAAGGTGTGTGTGAGGATTTCCAAGACGAAATATTTTTAAAATATTGAACTATGGTCTGATATCAAATAAATCTAGTTGTTTTTGTTTTGCTTTGTTTCTGCTTTGTTTTGCTTTGTTTCTCATCTATTAAAGTTATCTTGCCCATACCTACCAATTTGGGTAGTATTTATTTACTCTTTCCAAATGAGTCAAATTAATTTTTACAAAAATATCAAGTCTTTCTTGGAGGGTATGTAATTAAAATTTATTAATTTTCCAATTTTTGACTTTTCTACTTAGTAATTAGAGCAACCAATTTCTCAACAAAGAGAATATAGTCTCTTGGGAGGAAGTGTGTTTTTCTTATTATACAGGAGTAGCAAATATTTCCCTGGAGTCTTGTGTGAAATTAAAAAATATCCCCCTCCCAGAAGCTCAGTTCTGAGAGACAGATAAGGAATTTCATTCTAGCATTTCAACCTAGCATTTCATTCTCAAATGAAAAAGTGCTCTGTTTTGGAAGTTTCATGCTTTGACAAATTCCTAATAGAAAGCAAGTCTGATCCCTGTAGGATATCAAAGGAGAATTTCTCTCTCTGAATGTGAGGTAAATGATGGTCTAACTAGTCTGGGTCTTTGTTGTGAAGTGCGGTTGTGTCTGTTCCCTTTCAGGGCCGAGGTAGAGCAGAAGGAAGTACCGCCAGGCTGCCCCCTTGCTGCAGTCCTGGTGCTCACTCAGCTTCCTGGGGGCCTTCCTCTGTCTCTCCATTCCTCTACTGAAGGCTGTCCTTTCCCAGGGACTAGTCTCTCCTGATCACACTTTTCAAATCATATTTTGCTCCATTAATAATTTTTCCCTCAAAATCTAAAGCATCAAGAAGAGTGGGCATGTTATATGCAGACAATTTCCTGTATATAAAAGTTGTGACTCTCAGCAGGGGACATCTTTTCTCCCCATGCTTTGGTGACGTATCTCTGGCAGGGAAGAAGGGGTGAAAGGAGCGTTTTATAAAACTCTTATTAGGCACTGAAAGTACTGCACAGTTGTGCTGGATGACAGTGGGAGGGACCAAAGCATCAGCAGTCGAGTGGAAAGCCTCTTCCTATCAGAAGTGTTTTCAGAAGACATGGTACACAGAAGCCCAGACACATGATGATTTCATCAGAGGGCTGGAAAAGCCTGCTTGTAGAGGAGGAAAGATAAAAGGCAGGTTACTGGGCTCTAGTGAATGGCACAGTGATCAGAAAGAATCATGTTGCAGATAAGATAAATGCTATCTACCACTTAGAAAATAACAGTGCTACATGACAACTTTAACAGAGGCAACCCATGACTATGATCTTTTGGCAAATAAGCCAAACAAGTCCATGTTATTCAGTGCATGACACTAAGCTTTACTTTCTTGACTGGGAGGATTTGGGGCAAGAGAGGTCATGCAAGTAAACAAATCAAAACATCTTAATCCAAACCATAAATTACCATAACACATAAATATTGGGTGATTACCAAAAGGTTATACCTGAAGCAATTCAGGGGAAGTAGGAAAAATGCAGGGAAGCCACGGAGAGGACTTGATGCTTGAGTTGAAGCAGGGAAACAGTACACATTTACTAGGCAATGACAGGACTAATGAGCATTCTAGGAAAATCCACAAAAACAGGACGGACACTGGTGCTCTAGGACTGTCAAAACAAATGGTCAAGGGTGGAAGGAATGGATTTTAAAACAACTCTAGAGACCAGTAGTCTGAATTTAAGGGATTGATTGAGTCACATTCTCCCCAATGTCTAGGCAAAGAAGCATCTTCCTGGTGGTTGCAAATGTCTGGTGACCTAAGTAGCCCTTGTCTTGAAGTTGCAGCACAAATCCGTCTTTATAGGGACTTCAATGATATGTCCCTCCGCACCTCTTTTCTGCTCTAAGGACGCTGTGTGACAGGAGTAGGAGCTAGTCTTACTCCACTATAACTTGTGCTAACTGATGGTTATAGGTACCAGGTGTTAAAATGTCAAACAATTTGGGGTTTCTGGGGTGTGTGGGAGACACATTTTAATTCCTAGTAGAGGGTAAAGCAAAAGATATCTATTAAAGTGGAATAACAATAAGTTTAAAAAATTAGATCATTAATTTTTCAATTATAACAGTTCTTCATTATGTGTACATCATAACATTTTTTAAAATAATTTTATTGGGGGCTCTTAAAGCTACTACAACATTCAGTACATCATCTGTATCAAGCACATTTACACACATGCTGCCACATACATTTCCAAACATTTTCCACTTGAGCCCTTGGTACAAGCTCCTCTTTAAAAAAAAAAAAAAAGCTCCTCTTTCCCCTCCCCTCCCTTTTTTTAATGAATCTTTTTATTGGGGGCCCATATAACTCCCATCACAATCCATACTAACATCAATTGTATGCAGGCCACATTTACACACCCATTGCCCCCATCACTCTCAAAACATCCTCCCTCCCTCCAGGCCCCCAGTATCAGCTCCCTATATTACCCTTCCTCCCCCCCTTCCTCTTGAACACTTAGCAATTTACAAATTGTTATTTTTTTCATACTGTACACTGTACAATGTGGTCCAATACTCGCTTCCCTGTTGTCCGTGTCCCAGAGAGGAGGCTACGTGTAGATCCCTGAAGTTGGTTCTCCCTTTCTATTCTATTCTATTCCTCCATACCCCCTGGTATTACCACTCCTATTACTAGTCTTGACGGATCATCTTTCCTAAGTTTCCCATGTTTCCAACTTCACTGTACATCTCCTGGTCTAGCTGGATTTATGTGGTAGAATTGGGGTCATGATAGTGGGTGGGA